>VZRX01015451.1:0-33936 GCA_013398075.1 Notiomystis cincta | reverse complement strand
TTTTTTTTTTTTTTTAATTTTGCTTGTCTTGGTTTCGTTTTATTCCCTTACAGTAGTTCAGAATTCACTGAGTGAGAGAAACATTTCTGCTTGAAGAAATGCTCCTGCAGTGCTCTCTCTTTGATGCCATGTGGGCCTTTACTGTTGACACCAAGCCAGGGGCTGTTGGAAGGTTTTGCAATAATGTCAACAACTCAATACAGTGACTTTGTGATGCTCGTGCTCTGCTGGATTTTGACAGATTTTTGACTTCTAGCTATTTACCTATCAAAGAAGTGGCTGTTACTGTGGGTAAACTCTCTCTTTTAAGTGGATCTGCCCTACACAAGCAACTGGAAGTCCCTGTTACCTGTCTAGGAAAATGCTGTAAATCACTTACTTCACCTTGTAAGAGTGACTCTTGCAGCAAAACATCTGGGTTGCTCCAGAAAGTGATTTTTAATGTTGTCTCTCTAAAACGATTTTAGTAAGACATTTTTTATGTATTATACAAATGGAGTCTAATGACCCTTGCAGTGAACATTTTGTCATCTACTCCTGAGTAAAAATGGGGTAAAACCCAGAAAAAAAATCAGAAGGGCAGACTTTCCAACCTTTTTTTACAAAGACATAAATAGTAATTAGAATCGGATTAATTATATGAATACTCCAGCATATTTTGTCAGGTTTTCTGCTTTGAAACTGATGAGAGAAGGAATTTGCTCAAACAATTCACGTCCCCAGCCAGTCACCAAGGCTGATGAACTTCCAGGGCAGCTCAGTGAATCCCAGTGTTTGCTTTTAGTCCCTGCAGTGGATTCCTTAGCACTACCCTGTTTTAATGGAAAAGGCCAATCTCCACATTAGGACACAAATATGATCCAGAAGACCAGAACGTGTAAGACACTACTAAATTGAATAGCCACAGCATTTTAATTTTTTTTCTCTTTGGCTTAGCTTGTTTTTACTCCCACTTTTTATTTTCTTCTTTTTCCTGTAGTAATAGATCCATGAAATAAATCTCCAGATGCCAAGTTGGATTTTAGGGTCCTCATGCAAGACCACTGGACTTGTGGGAAATGAGAAGCCTGAAATCCATCCCTGAACCAGCAACTTCAAAAACCAGATCAGTTCCATGATTTTAAAGGTGCATAGTTATTTTAAAAATTACCCAGGATTTTCCTTCCTATGGACAATCTAGAGAAAATGACTGGGGTTTTTTTTTGGTCTAGTTGTAACTCCCAAAAGATTAACTTTTTAAAAAATATCCCATCTCCCCATGCTTTTAGATCCAATGATTTAAGGACACCAGGAAACCAGGAGGAAACTTCCAAGATGTTATGTGGTGTTACCTGGCTCACAAAGCTGGGCAGAATCACAACACAGGATCATCCAATTATGGCAGGAAAATTACAGAACAACTATTTTATTGTTATTTTTAGCAGAGCCAAAGTGCAACATATTACTGGCTAGCAACATCAAGTGGCAAACTGTGAATGCATTTAAGGCCCTTGTTCAACAACACCCATAAACATATTTCCCACATCTGTATCTAAATATCTGTGTGACTTCAATAGGTTTTAAGCATGTGCTCAGAATTAACCTCTGTGCTTTTCCTGATGTGGGGCTCCATGTAGGTAAAATATCTATTGTAACATCATAGCCAGGTTCCAAATCCAGGTCCTTCCAAACTCCAGGTACCATTCAATACGTAAGACTGGAGGTAAGGAGGTAGATATGCAGTGGCAGAACCAACATTTTGAGGTTGTTGTTGGGGGTTTTCTTGTGTTTTACAGATTTCCAGATGTTAAGAATGAAAAGCCCTTGTGCAATTTTTTAACATCTCAATGTAATCCACTCCGAATAAAGTACTTTTTGCACCTCTCAAACAGCAGTGTTTGAACTGCTGGTGTTCATCCAAAGGAAATGATTCTGAGTCTGGGACTTCCCTGGAAGTCTGAGGTGTGACACTGGGGAACAGAGGGACTGGGACACCCAGAGGGGAAAAACACTTCTGAGGAAGACCTTGGGTCCATAGAGACACAAAGAACAGCTCTGTTACATCACAGAGAGCTCTAAGGTTCACTTTTCTCTAAGCTTTGTCTTCAGAGGTCTGTCCCATTAGAAGAAAACATTAAACTTAAACTGGGACTAATATGTCTAGTCATTTATCAGAGGAAAATGAACAATCTGTGCTGCAAAAAACATATTCAGCTTTTGCTCACTCTCAGAAAAAGGATGTGCAGTTTGAACCATGAGAAACTCCCTCTCATTTGTGTGGTTTTTCTTTCTGCTATGCACTTAAAAGTAAGCAACTCATTACTACAACACAGAAAAGCAAATGAAAATATCCATTTCCTATTGGAAATTGTCTACTTTAAAATGAAAACCAAACCATGCCTTTCTTTCCCAATAAAATACTACACCATTGCAACTGGAACTAATTTGGTGGCAGCCTCAGAAACGAAGCAAAAGGTTCAGTTGCAAGGAGGGAAGAGTGTCCCCAGGCAGGTCAGAGCTGTGGTAGCACTGCAAGGCAATGCAGGAGGGGCTTGCACAGCCCTGGCTGCACGTGGAGGGTAACAGGGGCCTTTGGCTCTCCAGGCTGTCAGTCTGCCACCACTCACACACACTAAATCCACTCTGGTATTTAAAGAAGTGGCATTATTGATCCTTTTCACTTATTTTTTTCCCCCTTTCTAAGGCCACTACAGGCCACTGAAAAAGAAAAAGACACACACACACAGAGACAGCAGAACTCAGGCAGCACTTTGGCTGTAAGTAACAAATACCAAAACTGCTGACCTTGCTGCAGTTTTTTAAACCAGGGGATAGTAATATACAGCCCAGATAACACTATATTTTCTTTATTACCCTGAACTGTACTTAATTGATATAACTCCGTGGGAGAATTAGCTTTTACACAAATACCCACACTCTGTTGTATGGCCATTCCCTAAGGAGAGCACTGCTCATATATTTCTCTTAATGTGGCTTTGCAAATTGGTCATTGCACAGTCATATGCTCAGCAACACTTCTTAGATGTTTAGCATTCATTGATTATTTTTTTTAATGCTGAAATCACTGGGGTGACTGATGGTTGCTTAGATATATAATTCTTAACCACTAACTACTAACATCTTTGACTCAATTATAATTATCAGACAAATTTTGTTACTTTTTTTGTATATATATCTTCAGCTATGATGTGTAGATGGAAAAACATACATGATGAATTAAGACAGAATAACCTGATTCTTAATTTAGATGCCTTCTGGGGTGAGTGGAGGAAGAACTTAATGGAAACTCCAAGGCCTTTTGTTTCCTTTGGGTGAGGGGATTTAAACACTACCTAAGTGCTAGCACATTTAGCAGCTTCAAGGCCAATTTCATCCTGAAGGGAAAGCCAGAGACATATCTGCTCTGCTGCATGAATTTGCATCAAGATTTTAAACTATGTAAGGATGATATTAAGAAATAAGCTGTGAACATAAATTCTGTAAGAAGGCAGAAAACACAACGGGTCTGAAAAGTACCATAATCTCTTAATGCTTTGGTATGTCAGGAGGGAAAATGAAACCCAACAGACCAATTTGGAAATCTGTGAAGTGACCAATATCCTGTTCTGCCTCCTAAACCTAAGCATAAAATTATTTCTGGGTAAGGAGAAGAAACAGTGCTGCTTAACAGCACACAACTAATCTGCAGTGGTCTGCATATTGAGAGAGAGATTACTCACCTGGAAATTGGGCCTGTCTCCTGACAACAAAACACCCTTGATTTAACTGGCAGTACCAGGGAATCACATCGATTTTGGATGGTGAATCATATGCCTACACAGAGCTCAGAACTGCAGGCTTACAAATGTTATCACTCTATTAATGATTTTCTTGGAAGTACTGAAGTCTTCCTCACACCCCCAAGGCAGAGAATCAGAGGATTTTCAGGTTGATTTTGAAAGACCAAAACATACTTTCGTAGTCCTCACAGCTACAGGGGTAACTGAAAATATCAGATCTGAAAACATCAATCGAGTTTAAATGTAAGATTCAGAATCCACAGGGCAAAAAAAAAAAAAAAAACCATGACTGTGACAATTGTTAATTTTTATAGCCTACTTTCTGAGGAGAAAATGTTTGTGATCAGAAGGTGTTTATGCTGGGGAGAGGGAAGGACACACTCAACAGAAATAATGATGCTCTAACAAGGCTTGTGAAAACAGGTGCCTGTGTAGAAGTGACTCTTGTCTGCTCCATCAGTGGCCAGAGGGAAAAGGGGACACAGAGGATCAGGCACAAGAGCATCCACCAAAGAAACTGCAGCTACAGGAAAATCTGTTGAAACTGGCAGTAAGTTATGAAAAACAAATCATGAAGGAACCAACTGTTTCTTTAGTGCCAGAACTTACGAAACTAATTGCTTGAAAAAGGGACTCAGTATTTCAAAGCCAATCTCATATTTTTTGAAAGTTTACAGTTGGCAACGAGACCTAAAGCAATTTGCAAATATCAGGCTGAACAGTACTGCTCCAGTGCAAGGAAAAGTTACAGAATCAGAGCACTAAACCTTTAGATGACACTGAAAAATTACTTCTGATGAAGTAACCTAGTGGAAGTACAACAGGCCAGGGTGAGGAATAAAACAACGAGAGAATCAAAGCAGCAAGAGAAGCCTAGGAAAACACTGCTGTGGATAATCAGAGAGATTTTGCTGCTAGAGAGACTTTAACACATCTGATTGATACTGAATCCATGAGGTTTAAATACAGTGTATGCAAATTAAGACATCTATATTCCATCAAACTCATCCAGAAGAATTCACGCATACCAGAGTCTCGTTTGTCTGCGAGGAATGTGCAGACATGAAATCTGGCCTGTCTGCAGATTACATTCTCAGACACATGGCCAGGATCTCATTTCTGGTTTTCATAATCCTGTGTGTGCATATTCATTTCTTGCTCTCTGGATATGTCACAGCTTGGGTCCTTTCCTCTGCTCTAGAAGCTCCCTGTGGATCTGCAGGGGAGAGGCTGCCTCACGTGTGGTTCACCTGTCTCCTGCAGGTCTCTCTGAGGCTGAGGAACCACCAGCTGCTGCTGGGGACATTCTCATGGTCCTGGAGTTCTCAGAAGCCAGCTGAAAACCCTAACAGCCATGGATAACCTCCAGCATGCTCTGCCTGCCACGGTCTCCCTGCTGAGCTGCAGGCAGTTAGAACACACCAGGGGAGAGAGAAGATTCCTCCAACACACACCTGTGCTCCCCATCCCTGGGAGTGTTCCAGGCCAGGCTGGATGGGGCATGGGACAGCCTGGTCTAGTGGAAGGTGTCCCTGCTCATGACAGGTGGGTTTTGGAACCGGATGATCTTTCCAACCCAAGCCAGTCTATGATTCTGTTATTCTGTACTGTTGGGTTGTCTTGAAGCCTGGCACATGAACATGCACAGTTCCCATGTGACAATCCTGTTTTGTTGACAGAAATCTCTTAATCACAGGAGGGTCACAAGCCTTTTTACACCATCTGCATAACCAGTCTGAAGCCAGGCTGGTTTCTCCCTGGACATTGTTAAGAACATGACTGAATACACCATGTTCCTCAATTTTAAATGGTTTTCCTATCACAAAATATTTGCAGCTGAGAAAGAGATTAGAGTGCAATCCTCAACCCATTTCTCTTACCAAAAAATATCAGTAAAAGTGCCAAATACAGCAAATAAAACCCCCCAAACCTCCAATTAAATTAAGACAATACCAAGCATCTGTGTGGTTTTCTTGTCTCACTCCAGCGAATCTGAGGAAGAGTCATTGCCTGCGAGATACACCAGAAGTCTTTTGTTGATATCATAGTGCTGACAAGTGTAATAGTGACAGCAACATCATGTGAAATTATAACAGGAATCTTCCTTTCAGCAGTAGGTCTTGATAAATTGGACATACTGATTCCTGCTATTTGTTGCAAGGTAGTGTGGCATCTCTCCTTTTTTCCTTAACAGGCGCTAATTATTGAGCATCAAATAGCGTAAAATATAACAGCTGTGCATACTGTCAGTGCTATATGGGCTGCTGAAGGTGTCTGTGTGTGCATATGCCAATGTGTGAGCAACTGACAGTGGGTGGTTTTGCTGTTTGCTTTATAAATGCATCTGAATAAACTGGATTATTTTTCAGGGCAGTGGAAATTCAACTGGTTTACAGCTGAGTTAACAAGGAGAAGCCGGTTTGTAGAATGCCTGTGATGACTTTGCTGCAGTGCTGGAGGAACAAGAGTGTTTCAGATTGCTGGGCATGGCTGGGAAGCAGCTGAGGAACATGAAAGTCCTTGAAGGATAAGGACAATTTGTCCTACCCTGAATGCCCATCTCATAAATCCCAACTAAATTATTAACACGTTTTCAGGAATAGCAAATATGAGGTTCCAACATTTGAAAAACAGGAGAAGAAAAGAAGAGGGGAAAAATATCAAGAGAACCCAAAATCCTGATGTACTATTTTAAGCTTTTATAGGCAAGTGTGCCAAATAGTGGGAACAGTTAAAATAGCAGGTGAAAGTTTGCTGCCAGAAGCTTTCAGTCCAAAGAAACTTTTTCCTTTGTGAGATGATTTAAACTGTAAACCATAAATACCCTGGTACCTCCCTGACCAAGATAACAACCTCGGGAGAAAAAAAAAAAAGGGAAAAAAAAAGAAACCCCTAAAAATATTACTGTGACCTGTTTTATGGTAAGGTCAGGCTCTTAATCAGTTTCGGGGTATAGCTCTTGAAACGAGAATGAAAGACTTTCTCCCTGAATAGTTTGCTCTCCTCAGGTTATAGTGAAACAAAATATGTAAAGTTTTTTGCTTCTGAGTGTTAGAGCTGCTCTTTTAACTTTCCTTTTAAGTTGGAAAAATGCAGTGAATAGAATCATTCTTTTCAACTCAAAACTTCTTCATGAAGGGTTGAGTCTTTTTTTTTGTGGTTGCACTGGTACTAACACACCAGCTTCAGATGACCTTTACAAGTATCACATGGAGGCTTTATCCTGATTAAAATGGTTTTCTACACAGAAGGGGAAGGCCTGTGACACCACTCCGAACAAAACCTCTGCAGGACAAGGTGTAAAAGGATAAAATATATTGCTTCCTCTAAGAGGAATGGAAAAAAGGACTGAGAGATTCTGAATAAGAGAGAGACATGAAAACCTGTGTTTCATTTTGATTAATTCTGCACAGTTCTTCTTTAAGCAAATGACTAATGTGGCCTCTGACCCAACAGGAGAATTCTTTTAGCTCCATCCTTCAGGAAACCCAAAGAAACAGTGCTAGGGTTACACCTAATGCTGACCTACCTCATCCATCTGCTTTCAGTGAGCAAATGTCAAGTTCATATTCTTCTCCCATTGATGAAGGGGTGGGGAAGGGAAGAGAGGGAGGATAAAATTGCGGTAACTTAATACTGGCATCAAGATTTATTTACTGTTGATCACAGCTGGTGGACTTTTTGTATCTTGCATATGTGCAAGGCTGCCTGGGTCAAGGTGCATATGCCAACGAGAGGGAAGCAGGGATAAAGTGCAGGAGAGAGGAAGGCCTGAGGATGTAGCAAACCAACAAGGAATGAGAGGCTCCAGAGGAAATTTATAGTTATGTGATCCGAGCCCAGAGGGAGGCCTGGGCAGCAAAGCTCCCTGACCGTAAAAACGCGCCGGCTGCTGATGGGTGTTGATGGTAAAGGGGGGTTATGGAGTCAGGCACTGGGGGGGAAGGGCTGGGGGGTGGCCATTTGGGAAGTGAGATGTTAGAGGGGTAAATGAATCAGCAGAAGGGAGGTGGTGATGCTGTGTTACCCCTGTGTGGTGTGCGCCGCTTCCGCCGTCACCGCCCAACGTGCGCGGGTGAAAAAGTTAAAGAAAGACAAACACAGAAAATACAGAAGAAAGGAAAAGAAGGATGCTGGGAATATGATGAGGAGCCCAACTGGCATTTTGTGCTGCTAACGTGCATGACATTTCAAGAAGTGCACTTTGCATTTTCCTTTTAATTGTTCTGCCCTTCTGCTCCCCGCGCACGGTGTGTGCCAGAGCACTCTGCCTCTCCGAGGGCAGCCAGGAGAGGTCCTGCATGTGCCCGTGTGCACTTTGGGTTCACAAGTCTCCCATTTTCAATTAGCAGATGAATTAAAGATGTAGGACAGGGGGTTATTTTTGATTGCATGTTTTCAATTAAAATGTTTTCTTTCTCTCTCTTCCTTCTCTCCCCCCTCCTCTAATAAGTCTCCCCTCTCCTGAACCCAAGCTCAGACCCTTAGGGAGTCCTTGCAGCTCCAGTGTTTGCAGAAATACCTGCTGGACTTGGTGGAACAATTGCATTACAGGCATTTATCCCTCTGATTGTCACCAACAGCTGGGACAAGGATGCAAGGACAATGGAATACCAATCCCACTCCCCTGTGGCAACTGCTGCTCAAGGAGAACCAGTTACTCACCATAACGAGATCACAAACCACCAACTTGTCTTTGATTTTGACTTCAGACCAATCAGCAAAGCAAAAAACCTGCTCTCCTTGAGTGGTCTGGAACTTGTTCTTCCCTTTAGAGCTGGAGTAATGCTCTAACTCAGGATCAGGCCCAAGTAATTTAGTTAAAATGCAGGTAAAAGTGACTTCTAAGTAGAGAAGTTTCTTTTAAACAATTTCAATTTTTTTCTCTTGTTTACTAGAAGTTCATTAGATCTCATTCCTTTTCAATGAATATCTGATAAACCATTTCAAATGAGTCTCAGCCGAACCTGCATTTGATCCATATGGAAAAAACCCAAATATGCTACAGCTAAACAGCATTTTTTTCTGGAATATATTGAAACAGAATTTCTGAAAAATAGACAAAGTAGAAGGCTATTGAAATACAAGAATCAGTTAAGAATATTTTCTAACTTCCAAAATTCTGAGATTTCCTAGATTTCTAGATACAAGATCATATATCACTCTTCCCACCTATTCTGTGCTATTGTTTGTTTCACATAAACATTCCTGGAAAATGCTGGATGTACAGATCTGGTTTGTATTTGTGTATAAAGATGATGGTGTACAAAGTCAGTGACAACTTTCAGAGTTCATCTGTAAAACACTAATGAAATATTGAATTGATTGTAACATATTCACCGTAGAATTTTTAAGAGAAGATCATATGACCTTGCTTTTGATATAATTCACTGGTTAAAAATGAAAACAATTAAAAAACTTGTAAGCCACACCAATCTGCACTATGCTGAGTACACTTCCTTCTGCCACAAGTGGCCAGAGAATATCCCCTTTAAAGATAAAGCACATGTTAACCCCTAAGAGAGTCACCTAGAATAAATGTTGCTGGTATTTTATCCATGCAATTGCACTCTTTTTCCTTTTTTTTTTCCTCCCCCTAAGAAGCACACTGGTCAAACGTACCAAGTGCCTCTTGTTAGAAGTTATCACTTCAGAAAGGAATTTGCAATCTGTAGCACTGCAGCCCTTGGATGGGATCGTGAGTTCCTCACCTCCCCGGGTCTGGCCTTTGAGCAGAACTTGAGAGAAGGAGGGGGAGGAAATGAGAGAGAGAATGAGAGAGAGAGCAAAAGGATGAAGAAGAAAAGCAAAATAAATCAAAAGCAGCTTTCTTGGTAACACCAACATCTCAAAGGCCAAGTGTAAAAGGACCAGGGCTCTAATGATATCAATTAGGCTCAATCCTCTATGTCATTTTAGATATATTGTACCCGCTGAGTATACTTAAGTCCATATGTATAAGGTCATTTACTGGGTCCAGAACATAACAAATTATCAGCAAAGGGTTTGGCTTTTTTCTCTTTTTCCTTTTTCTCCTTAACACTTTCCATTTTCTGAAATAAATTACAGCTCATAATGGTTTCATGTTGAGAACTAATTTTACTTAATTTTTTTTTCCTGCTGTACCAGGGGAAATGATTATTATATCATTGCGTATGTTCATTGCACAATGAACTAAAAAAAAAAATAAAAGCTTGTTAGATTTTCTTGGATATCTTTCCTCAGCTAAGACAGGTGACTTCCTTTTGAGATGTCATGGTATAATTGGTATCAAAGGTGCCAAAGAGATAGTCTCTACAAGACATTATCTGCCTTGGCTAATCTCTCCCAGCGTCCCTCATTACACTGTGGGTTTCTTCACAGCAGCATAATTTCATATTCATTCTGAAGGGAAATAGTAAACTGCTAAGAAAAGCAGAGCAAGAGTCTTCAATATTGTCTGTTTGAATCTCTTGGCAGGCCTTCAGAAACATGTCATCTTGTTCTATCAGCAGCGTCTCAGGATGTGGTGACCACCTAAAGGCACACTTGAAGGCTGACAATAAACTTGTGCTACTCCCTACACTTCCTATAACAACAGGCTTCATGCTGGATTTGCCGTCATTTTTCAGTCCCTTGGAGAGGAACTATGCCAATTTGGGCAAACACAGCGGAATCTTGTTACATAAATTGAGTCAGTTCAGACTGTAGCTCAACTGTGCTTTTCATGATTAGGCAGAAACGTTGTTTTTACTGAGGATACACAATTATTGCACACTATGCCAAACAGCAACGCCGTTTCCACTGGAATCATTCGAAAGAGGAGGTTTGATCCTGAGCAAGGTGGGATAGCTGAAGCTCTGCCAGACACAGGTCTCCAAGCAGTGTTTGTCATTGCCACAGGGTAGGCAGCACATGGTGTTATTTTCACTGGGGCTCTGGTGCCCTCTGCTCTGCCCAGACATCCCATGGGCACCCCCTTTGCCAATTAGCACCAATGAGATCAATGCGAGATTGATCGGTCGGGATAGGAAAATCAATAGTGTGGTGGTCAGGGCACTCACCCCAGCTGGGGGAAACCCAGGCTCGAGACCCTGCTCTAATGAATGCTCAATTATTTATGCAAAGTAGAAAGGTCTGGCAGAACAGATTGAGGAAGTCCATCCCAGCAAAACTGCCCACTTGGGGTCGGAACCGTCCCTAGGGATGGGGAAGGCTGTTAAAATGGAGCCCTGGGCCTGAACCAGGAAGTCTCCCCTGGAACACAGAGCTGGGTTTTTGTTGGGTTTTTTGGTTTTTTTTTTTGGTGAAGTGGCAAGTTTGCAACCCAAGTTTCAGTTGAGGCAGGTGGGAATTTCAAACAG
The DNA here is from genome assembly GCA_013398075.1 of Notiomystis cincta. Classification (NCBI taxonomy): domain Eukaryota; kingdom Metazoa; phylum Chordata; class Aves; order Passeriformes; family Notiomystidae; genus Notiomystis; species Notiomystis cincta. The sequence continues at coordinate 22,814 of VZRX01015451.1, read as the reverse complement.
CTCTGCATGTAAATCTGTCCCACTGATCCCCACTCAGCCATGGCTACACCAGAGATCCTGGATTCTGCTGAAACAGCAAACAAAGGCTGGTTCAGGCCCTGGCTGTGCTCATATTTAGCCAGTGACAACCAGTTGGCCAAGGGACCCTTGATTACAAGTCTTGCCATAAAATTCAGCTGCTATGAACTTTTTTATCACCATCTCTTATCATTAAATCTTGCTTTCAACTCCCAGCTTTTTTCCATCTCCTTGACAAATGCTATGCAACCTAGAATTTACTTTTATTCCCCCTCTCCTTACTTTGGTTCTCTTCCTCATTGAGGACCTGCATGTCTGCCTTATATTTATTAAAGGGGGAAAGAAATATTCTGTTTACCTTCCTCTATATTTATTACAGCTTATATGTTCGAAGTAAAAGCAATATACAGAAAACAAAGAAAGAAAACAGCCTTCAGCTTGGTTCTTTAAAACACAAAGTTTCAAACATTCATCCTTTTTTTCATCCTGAGTATTTCTCTTTGTGTCCCTGTTCAGTGCTGGCACCCCTTATGTGCCTCATGTCCTGTGAACTGCTCAGGTTGGAGACTGGTCCATCCCTGTCCCTATTCCTGGGGCAGCACAGGGAGTGGACTCTGGACTGAAGCAGAAGCACCCATTCCTCTCATCTTACTCCCCCCAGTACAAAGGGATGCTGCATATCATGCCTGTATCACCCCACTTGGCATAATTTCATTCCTCCTACTGTAGGGAATTAAATAAGGTCTCCAGCTGGGAAATTTCATCCCCTTAAACTCCCTAAGCACAAGGGATATTCAGCTCTTGGAAAATCCAGGCTACACTGTGCAAAACCATCTTCCTCAATCAATCTGGAAACTGCCTGGTGGCTTCAGTCAGGTCCTTCAGGGAAGTTCCTGACGTTTGATGGAAAAAGGGGTGGAATTCAGGCAAGGTGGGAGGACTCTTACTCCTTGTGAGCAGAGGTGTAAGTAGAGAGCAGGAACTGGGCCTTAGCTGCCAACTGTAAAATATAAATCTTTACCAACTTGAGTTAACAATTCCTCTAAATCCACAAATTCCACTAATTTCCACTAATGTGGAAAACAACAGCAATGGAGGCACACTTAGTTGTGGGTTTTCCAAGATCCTGCTTCAATATGTGCCCCACATCTTGGAAAGGCACTTCCCCACTAATGTACATGGGAGAAAATGAAACCTTGCGTCTATCACTCAAAGACCAATTTCTCTTCCCTTTCTCCTACTCCATGTCTCCAGTCTGTATGAATATTGTTCCTCTATTTCTCTTTCCACTAATTGAATCTGAATACTAAAAAAGTGATATGAAAGCCAAGCAGTGAAGGGTCTCTATATGCCTTTTAATTTTTTTTTATTATTTTTTAAAAAGCTTTAAACTGAAAAAACAATCTGATAAATTAATTCTCAGGTGTGAGCATAAAATAAGACGTCCTTTAGGAGTTGGGAATTAGCCCAAGAGCATCAGAGATACAGTGGCAAAGGGCATGCTTTAAGAATACCAAAAAAGATTTTGTAACAAATTAAGCTGGGGATGAAGCTGTGCCTGATGTTACAGGCCATTATTATGCACAGTTATGAAACACTGGTATGCATTAATAATAAAGATCAGTGTCGCCTTCTAGGGAAAAATTGAGCATTCTTTTAATTAACTTAAATTTTTCATCAAATTGATTGAAAAGCTCTCATCCTTTTTTACTTTCATGTAGCCCTACATTTTATGCCGTAGGCTGAAAGCAGTTTTATCTCAAATACTTGGTGTTTTTGAAAGAGTCCATGTGTTATGAGTTTAAAAAAAAAAAAAAAAGAAAAAAAAAAATCACAGCAACAACCCAGAAGCAAGCTGGGGCATGAAATGAGAAAAAATTGGTAGTAGCTTTCAAGTAAATCACTTTTTAAAATTTTGGTGTTTATCTTTGAGGGGAAGAAAGGAAATGTCTTTTCCCTGGCAGTGTGGCAGGGTAGGACCTGAGCACACAGCACCCAGCTGGAACTGGGGACAGCCCTGAGCTCTCCTCCATCACTACAGGCTCCTGCTTGCTTTGTGTCTTCTCTGGGTGCTGAAAGCCTCCAGCTCTGCTCATGTGGCACGAGGGTGTGAGCCCTTCCCAGGGGATCTGGGTGGGATGCTGCTGGATCACTTTTAGGGCACTGTTTGGGGCACTCATCCACACACCCGGACAGCCCCAGCAGTTCCTCTGCTGCCACCACACTCCCTGCAGTGATGAAGGGGCAGAACTTAATGCAAAGAACTTGGACGTTGTCTACCTGGAAGTTTTCAGTCTATCTCCTGCAGGGGAATCTCATTCCCAGGACTGCATGTACAAAAACTAGACTGCACATACACTGCTCCCCTCACCAATACCCCTGCAGAGCAGGGTCTGGAGGTGACACTGGGTTATTTCTCCCACGTGATGTGGGGCAAGCAAATCCCTCAGAGCAAGGGGATCCATAGCTACTCATTCCAGGAGCACCCATTGCACCATCCCAGCTGTGCTGGGGTCCTCCTTGGGACCCCTTGACTCCCTTGGGCAGGATGAGAGTTCAGGTTCAGAGGATTTGGCCCAAAAATCATGTAGCTACAACAGGGTAAGGCCACTCCAAAGTCCAGCTGCCAGGCAGTGAGAGCACATGCCTGTGGGTATGTGAAGTGAGAGACCTGGGTATATCCTTTCAGACCTATTTTTATTTTTTTTTCACTTTAGGATGAATGCTTGAAGGGACACAAACAGCTCACGGGTTGGTATTTGCATTACACAGCTCAGTATCTGAACCAAATCAATGGAAGATTTTCATTAAGATCAGCATCAAACCTTTTGGATCCTGAAAGAACTGAGGGGAAATCAGGAAGGAGTGAAGGGGAAAGGGGAGATGAATGGATAGAATAGAATATTTTCCTTATTCACCACAGAAATATAGCAATCTTCACAGCTCATATTTCCTGTGCATCTACGCCATCACAGTCCTTTCCTCCCCGTTACCTATTAACATTCTACAGTGTCTGAACAGAAACATTTGATATTTTAAAACATGGCCTACAGTCATAAAACCTGCCCACGTGAGAGCTGTCAGGATCAGCCCAGCACAGGAGCTATCGGCCAGGGTACTTGTATGGGAAATTACTTTTTTACTGGAAACCTCCATGGAACAGCTGTGTGTGTCAGGCTGATTCTGCAGCTGACATTTCTATCTCAGCTGCAATGAACCAATATCCCATGCTGGTGGGAAAGGCCACAGGAGATGCTGGATCCAATTCTCCTCTCCCTTTTAGGGGTGTAAAACAGGCGCCTAACAGGATTTCATAGCTTTAATGCTGGGCTGAGGATGGAGCCAATTCTTCTGGTGGAGATGAGAAAATCAAAAATCCTGCAAATGATTCTGACTGCAGTATTTCATTAAACTTTCCATAAAGGTAGAGATATGAGAGGAGTTCCAACCTCATTTGTAATCAGCAGCAATGTTCTCATTGACTCCAATAGGGCCAGGAATTGCACCTATTAAATATATTATTCTCACAAAATTCTAATTGAAGCAATTACATCCTCCCATCCTAAATCCCACCTGGATTTTCAGCTGGATATTGTATTCTTCAATTTCTGGCCTCATACCCTTGTCTAGTGTTTCTGTGCACCATTAAACAACTGCTGCATTTCATATCTGAAGCAGGTGCAATTACATATCAGGTTTTTACGTGTGAAAAGTACTTTAGGATATTCTAGGGTGAAAGGTACAATATGACTATGAGATATTGAGCCTTTCTCACAGTTAAATCCACTTTACAGCTCCACACATTTCTAAAGAAGTGTAACTTAGAATTCAGCATACACTCTTCAGTGTAAAGGAAACTCTAGGAAAATAATTTTGATTAAGACACATACAGTGCAAAAATACTTTCATTATGTGACCATTCTGAGCAAAATTTTCAAGCTGCTTTTAAAAATTCTTTTGTTGCCATGTTTGCAGTTGCTAATAAATAGCTCCTAATCTATATTTTTATCCAGGCCCATTCCCTTCTTACCTTGCCATTCTTTTAATGTGTACAGCACCTTATCCAGCAGTATACAAGATTAAAGTTCCTCTCATTGACATAGAATGAAGGCAAATTATACCGTTTGCAAGAGAAGAGATAATAAAGGGGGAGTCTATAGAAATACTTTGATGAATTATATAGTGGCAATTTTCTGACATTAGTAATGTAGGGCAGAAGACAGTGTTTCTGATATATAGATGTAAATTCATCATCCAGACTGCATTAAAGGAAACTACATAAGATTCCTTGATTTTTGGATTGCTTACAAGAGCAATCAGGAAAATGCTAGAGTCTTTCCCAAGGAAGCTCCCTTAGTGCAAAAGGTGAAGAATTACACAGATGAAATAGGTACCCTTTTGTGCTAACCATCATAAAAACAGAGCCAGAAGACTTGCAGCAGCCTGCACCCACATACAGAGGGAAGGGCTTTGTACTCTAAGCTGAATAACCAACCACAGCTGGAAAAATCAGTTTTTTTATATATACAAAGAGAGAAACCTATAGGTATTTTATATATGTATATATATATGGATTGCTTTACTTGTTTGTTAAATAAGAGAAGACCCAATTCCCTGATTTTAAAATAATGTGTGAAAGACCAGCTGGTGGAGAGAGACAGAAGGACTGGATATAGAGTGCACACAGTAAGGCCTAGGAGAGGGATCACAGCAGTAGCTCACAAATTTTGTTTACTTCCCTTCTACTGAAGTGTTCAAAGTGTTTCATTAGTTCAGAAAATATTTTTTAACAGGATAAACTACTCATGTGATAAAATGAGCTGTTTTCAACCCAAAAGTTAGGAAAACAAAGTATATTTCAGCTTCACTACTTTGTACCACGGACCTGGCCATCTTTTAATTTTGCTTAGTTAAAATGACAGGAAAATTTTGAAAAGGAATACTTTGGGGGAACCTTCTTAGATCATGAGTGCACAGATTTTTGTTACTCAACCTTTGTATCAGACAAATGCAAGAATGGAAACATGCAGAGAAAAGGGAAAGAAGAAAGAATGAAAGGATGTGTTATAAAAGTTAATAAATTGGTTTATCAACGGCATAAAATGAGTGGTTACAAAATGCACTGAGGGTTCAGAGCTGCTTGAAACTCCCATCAGATACCAGAACTTCATCAAAGCTGGTGTCAAAGCCTGTCTGAACTTGGCAGCTCTGCCAAGCCTGTGCCCCTTCAGCACTCAGTGGCCATGAGGTGACAAGCAGGGAGGGATGATGTTGGTTTATTTTTCCCTCAGACTCTGTCTCCACATGCCTGTGGTTCTCCTAAGCACATACAGGATCTGGTCCCAGCACCACAGCTTCTGCAGCTTTTAAAAACAACAATAGGCCATGATTCCTTACACCCCAGAGATTTCAGCTCTGCCTGACCCCTCAGCATCCTCATCCTCAGCACAGCACGTTCTGGGTGTAGTGTAAGCACAGAGCTCAGGGTCACATCCTGACCTGCATCAGTCCAGTGGGGTGCACAAGCACTTTCTGCAGTGCAGGGAACAGTCCCAAAGCACACAGGATTTTATCCTTATTTATTTTTTCTCTTTCCATTTCTTTCCCCCCCCTCCTAGACCGGTTTTGGCCGTTACAGAAAATAATGGGTTCGTGGGTGGATTCCAGACGTCAGAGAGAGAGAACAAGCCCTGCTGCTCACTTTGTAGTAAGGCAGGGAACAGTATTAAAGAAGTAGAAATCAAGGAGTGGGGCTGCAGCAGCAGCAGCTCATCCACAGCAATAACAACGTGCAAAGGCAAGCCATGGCAACTGAAGGAAGGCTGGAATCTCGCGTGCCCGTGGTCTTGTTCTTATTATTACAACACAGCGTGACTAAAAATATCAAACCAAACAAAAGAAATTCCTGCAGGCAAGGGGTAAGAGAGGAGGCCGACCACTGCTGGAAATGGAACTTATTGTTCACCTAAGTAGTGCAGCGGGGAACAGAAATCACAGAAGCAAAGGCCAAGATCAACAGCAGGAGCAGCACTGAAAGTAACAACAATGTTCCTGAACAAGGAGCCACAGACTCCAGAAGAGGAGAGTTAGAAAGGGGCTTCCCACCCTCTCCATCCCTCCAGCAAATCACCCAGACTGAACACAGGCTGGATGGACTGCTCTGCTTCAGGGCACTGGGAAGCTGCAGCATCCTGGGATGAATCTGGGGATGGATGAGGGATTAAGGGCCCTTAATCCAGCTGTCAGCTCTCAGGTGACCCAAAGCTCTCAAAGCAGGGGTCAAAGCTGCTGTGGGATCCCCCAGCAGGGTCCCCTGAGGTCGATGCAGGAAGGGCAGTGCTGCCAGGCTCCCAGCTGAGTCAGCTTTGAGGGAGGCTGAGGAACAGCTGGATGCTCTGGCATCTGGAGAACCCATAGGGCCAGGCTGCTGGCACAGAACTCTGGGGTTCTAGGGGAGTTTGGAACCAGGAGCTGGGTAGCCCAAGGCTGTCAGTCCCCAGGACACACCCCTGGCTTTGGGAGCCTGGCACACAGGTTAGTGGAGCACCAGGATTTGGCTCCTTGCTGGGTGGCTGGCTCCAGCAGAGACCTGATTCCTTTCTGTGCTCAGAGCACGTCCATAAAACACTGCCTTTTTGCCTAGCCGAGCATTTTCTGACAGAAATCTTTTCCTGGGGTGCTCTCTGGCCAGCCCTAGCTCAGAGCAGCTGTGCACAGAGGGAGAATGCTGAACTCCTTATGTGGAAAGAAATATGCAGGAATTATCTGTACAGCTAACTGGTAATAAAACTATTATTAATGGCCATATTGTTGCTTTGCACTCCTGTGATACCTTCTAGAAAATCCCCAAACCGTTTCACAAGTTAATGAGCCAAAAAAACTTCCATGCTGGACTGCCAGGCAAGAATTTTTACTACCTCCTTTTCTCTCCTAACTCCTCCAGCCTTGATCAGTTTTCTTTGGCCAGCCTGTTCTCCAGCATCACACTTAAGCTTATCTTACAAGAGGGCTGCTCCTTCCCATTCCATACTCCCCTGCATGACTCTGCCCAGGGACAGGAGGAAAACAGGATGAGAACTGAGCACCCAATCTAAGACCCAGAAGAGGAGACTGTGACCTGGGGCACTCAGAGTGAGAGTTTTATAAGGTCCAGTGCTGTGGAGGATTTGTGGAGCTGCAGGAGAGGCAGCTGAGGATTGGGAATAGGTGTAAGGAGACAGAGCCTGTGGAGTTATAGTCTCAGCTGGTATAAACCAGCGTAGCTCTGCTCACTGGAACTCCAGTGCAAAGTTCATTTCAAGAAAGAAAACGATGGCTGGATAACACAGTGCTCAAAAAATGCATCTTCCTTTAATTTAAAAAGGGACGAACTGTGCTGTGAGATGGTGACAGGCCTAGAATTTCATCTTCCCGGGACAGAACTGCTGTCTGTTTTCTACATCTGTATAATTTTCCCTTTTAGGTTCTCACTTAGTAATGAATAAATATTTGTTTCCCATGTCACAGCTCCTCTCCATTCCTTCAATTTCTCCTACATTAGGCTGTTTATAAAGGATGCTCCTGGGATGGAGAAACAGGCCCTGAGATCTCAGAGATGATCCTGTCTTTAAGCTTCCACTGCTACTCCACCTGCTTCATTCCTTCCTTTTCAGCACTGCACCATGCATTGAATACGTAATTTTCTCTCCCTCTGCCTGTCAAACACACATTTTTTTTTCTGTGCTTGTATATCCCAATCTATAGAAATTCCCCCAACTTGTGCATACATCAGCCACATAGTAAAACAAAGGCTTTTATGTATTCAAACAGATGATAGATGGATTAGAAAGACACAGCTAATGTGACTCCTACTTTCAATGGAGCCTTAACTGACTGAAAACACATAGTTCATGCTAAGTCTTTGTTGAAATTCCTATCAGTAATATGCATATTGAATCATGAGAATAAACATAAAATGTCACATGCTCTTTTTTTTTTTTTTTTTGCCTCGTGGTGGTTGCAATTTCAATCTATTTGTTATAAATTTGTTATAATCAGGGAAAACAGCGTGCCACGCTGGAATAGCCGAGCCTCTGATTCATTTCTGAGGACCGGTGATAGTGCAAGCTACAGCCTGGAAGAACATTCCTTGCCACCAGGCTGGTATTAATTTCCTGTTCAAAAGGGGCTATATTGTCAATGTGACACTTTAATCAGCCACCAAAGTGACTCTGGGAACGCAGACTTCACAATCAATGTCAATGTATTTCATGTAGCTCCAATACCGCTTCGTCATTTCGCCTCAGAAGCGCGCAAGGAGGGTCAATACATTTCATTAGTTTGTTTCATCTAAAGGACAGTACAACATCAGAACTTTGATTATATTATAAGAATTGCCTTAATGTGACACCAGATTCCCTGATTGTGCAACACCAGGCACTGAAGTGCTAGAGGGCACTCGAATTATCCTTCACCCACGCACAGCCAAGGAGCGCCCGTGAAGGGTGCTACAAATGGGGCAGAAGATAAGAGGATGCTGACAATTTGCATAATACACAGTAGATTACAGCTCCTCTAAACACATTATGAAACTTGAAAAAAATATCCTTAATTTTCAAGGACACTAGTTGCCATAAATCAGGTATTTGTCACTTAGAAAATCCCTTTATAAAATGCCTGGCATATCTAGGTAGGGTGTTATTATCATACAATTAATTATCACTCATAAAAACATAAGCTAAGTACAAATATCCATTTTCATGTCAAGAATTCCCTTAAAAAAAAAAAAAAAAAAAAAAAAAAAAGAAAAAAATGAGGACGTGAACCCTTATGGAAACACCAATGTGAACTTATTCCAAGGTAAACACATACAAGTAGGCAGATTCTTAGTATTTGTACAATTTGTACAACTGTTTTACTAGGAGCCTGATTAATGGCATAGGAGGCAGGTGCATGTTATTATTTAACTGCCTGGAAGAGAAAAATAAGAAATAACAGAGGAAAAAACCCAAGCAGCAGTTTGGCTGAGTGAAGTTATAGGAAAATCACTGGGGAAAAAGAAAAGTTCAATATTCAGCACTTGTACATACCAGGGGAAGGAAGTGAATTGGGCTTGACTTTAAAACGAACAGAGATAAGCCATACTGAAGGCACATTATTGATCTAATTTCTTGGTTGATGCAAGAATTTCAGCTTTGTCTACTGCATCAGATGAGAGTGAAGCAGTTTGTGTGTTTAGGTGGTGTTTTTTTTCAGATTCCATATGACAGATGTCATTTCACAATATGCTCAGCACTGACAATTTAAAATATTTGGAATTAAAAGCAGTATACTGATTTTATCCCAGCCAAAGATCCAGCCCTGATTTTACTCTCCTCAGTGTTTCTAATACCAAGATTTGTTTCCAAAGAAATTACTATCAACCAGGTACCTCAGTGAGGGCAGCCATTATTAGCCCACCTACTTTTCCTAAACTTGCTGAAGTTTCTACCTTTCTGCTCACCTCTTAGACTGCTGGAAGTCCTTCTGAACTTTGTATATATAACAAGAAAATTCCATTCAGAGTAAGAGAAAAGTGTCTGAGTCAATGCTGTTGAATTCAATCCAGTCAGTTTTTCCATTCCTTCACTACGATCAGGCAGAAGGATGATTTTTCTTTAGCCACAAGGTCCCTCTTAACAAGAGAGTTTTCCTCAGAGTTTTCTCACAGTATCAGGTGCCATCATGGGCAAAACAGGGTTATGAAAAACCCCATCCAACCAAAACAAAAGCTCAAGGAAACTTCCTATGGCACGTCTCCCTATCATAACCAAACTGGAATCAAAGAACAAAAATTATACAATTGATAACACTTAGAGGGACAATAAATATCTCTGTACAAATTTGATTGCAACTTCAATAAATCTGCTGCTGACTCTAATCATTAAAAGAAAGGAAAGAAAGTTAAATTGCTTTGAATTTTTTTTTCTCTCCCATTTGAAAACAACTTTGGTTGAGAACAGTGAGAAGAGGGATTACAAAACATGATGATGACTCCAAAACAAGGATGAGTTAACCTCAGAAAGTTCAGATGTCTCTAGTCAGAGAAAGTATCAGGGAGGACTTTTCAAAATAGCTTAGTGTTGATCTAAACTTACTTCAGCTGAAGTCAACAATCAAACTCCCTGTGGAAGAAGAGTCAGTGACTTTGAAAGTGATACTTACAAAGAAAAATACTTTCTGCTGGCTTTGATCATGTAATTGAGATAGGAGTTTAACAAGATCAAGATTCTCAAGATTTCTTCTTGGACTTAAATATTGACTCTTACATTTAATTACTGACTAAATAACCTCTGAACTGCCGAATTTATTAACCGTAAAGTTCACTTTGGCACGAGATGTTACTCATAGACTTTTCATGTTTCATCTCAACAGTAGTACTTATCACACCAACTCTGTGTGGACTGCTTCAAATAAACAGATGAGAAAGCCCACTTGGCAGTTCTTGATTATTTAAATATGGCAAATTGAGAGCTGAAAATGTTACCGCTTAAGACACATTCAAGTATTCATATTCATTAAAGAAATTAATTTTGGAAAAATCATGCTCCCCAGTTTGCATCACTTTAGATCCCAGAATTCCTTCATTGGGCATAATTTGGCACAGTTAAAAAGACCAGTTCTCAGGAGGAATCTTAAACTGCTGTGGAAATGCTGCTGGTGAGGAGTGAAATAGATCATCCCTGTGAATAAGCCCACGGAACATGTGTCTGAATTCACATTTCAGCCTGATCTCATCAGTTCACTTCAAACCTGAGGGTTCTTTGAAAGCCATGCTCACTGGTAATTCAGATGACATTTTAAGTGATGTTCCTTGCAACTCAAGAGAACATTTTTTCATTCAGTTTTTTTATAAAACTTCCATGTGTCCAGGTTTGTACCATATATTTACCAACATGAGCCAAACAATGGCTTTGTGGCTCTGTGAGGTCCTGCCACCAGTGATCTCCTACTGACAATCTCTGGACAGACTTTTAGATTATTTTCTCGTAAAATAGTTTTAGTTTATCTTGTCATAAAATAATTTTATATTATCTCCTCATAAAATAGCTTTACAGAGACTAGACCTTATTTTTTTTTAAGAAGTGGTTTTGCACAAAAAGGGCAGGTTTGACATAGAGAAGTATTAAGACAGGTTTATGTTTTATTACAGTGCTAAAAAAAGATTTCTGCAGTGTGTGATATCTGGGCAAAACTTTTCACTACTTTAATAAACCCTAGTGCCATAGATGGTAATTTTTGCTGGGTAAGAATTTGGCCCAGTGTGTAGAAATTTATATCTACAGTGTAGGATTTTATATGGGGGGTTTGGGTAGGAAATTTGGGAGATTTTTTTTGCGCTTATGAAGGATCTTTTCCTCCATTCAGTTTCACTGTTGGGATATCCTTTGACTACTATCTTAGTAAACTGAGTGAATAAAAAGACAGGAAGATACAGCAATCTACACTAAAATAAGCACCTTCTGTTATCAGTAAAAGTACAGATTTTGAGAGGAGTTAGCACCTTCAAGAATTTGGCTTAATAAAAGCAGCAGAGACTTCAAATTTAACTGCAAATCCCCTTTGACGCACAGAATTTATGGCAAAATTCCACCAGAAATAAGAACGAAATAAGAAATCTTGAACATACACACACACTTAATATGTCAAAATAGAATTGAGATATTAGATGAAAAGTTAAAAATGTAGGAAACTTGGGGACTTTTTTCCTTGAAAGCTGATTTAAAAGATAAAGAAAGAGAATTTAGTATTAGCTAAAAAAACCCCAAAACATAATGGAAGAGGGGTATAGTAATGGAAGGAAATACTCGTAGCATAATTAATCAAACCTTTTTAATTACAAAAATAAAATAACCACATTGAGTGAAACAATAAGGATGTGGGCAAAACTAGCTTTAATTTTAAACAGCAATAAAGAGCATCAACAATTGCTGAAAGAGGAGGAGAGGGAGGTTTGGATCTTTGCACAGGTCTGATTTTGTGAACAGCCAAACACATCCAACCCCACGGAACCATCTGCTGAGGGCAAACAGCTGAGGCTGGACCTTTTCCTGAGCTGCCCTTGCTGTAGGGCTCAGGTGTTATCCTGAACCTCCAGGAAGCTTTTAAAGGTGAGAGAAAGTCTCTCTTTTTGAAGGACCTGTGAGGCACAGGCAGTGCTCCAACACCTGGATCTGCCCATCAGTAACTGCAATCGAGCAAAGGGCAGCAACGGGCTCTGAATAAGAAAGACCCACTTGGAAACAGGATTATCTAGGAACAGATGCCTGAATTTAATCACCAAAACCCCCTCAAAACTGGTGGGATAAAACAGTTGGGACACACAGGAAAGATGTGTTCACTCCAGGAAAACTCAAAACTTTGGGATATGAGAATAAGCTCATCCTAGGATGCGAAGCTGAGCCCTGCAGCATTAAAACTGAAGCCTGCCTTTAAGGAGACTTGTCTCCATACCAACAGGGCCCAAATACATCTTAATGAACTAGATCTTGAGCAAAAGTAATTTTAAAAGACAAGACTTTTAAACAATACTTTTAAAAAGTTCCAAAATATGAAGCAGGTGTTGATCACAAAAAAAATTTGATCAATTCAGCTATTTCCAAAAGCATCATTAATACACAGTAGAGACATTCCCCACATCTGAAAATCTCTGCCAATATATGTATTATAGACTCTGCCAGTCTATAATAAATCACAGCAAAGATAAGTTGCACGTTTAAAATATTTTGAAATGATGTATTACATTTTTTATCCTCCCAAAATAATAACTACCTAACACTGACCAGGCACATATTTCAAAGTGGGATGTTTTCAACTGACTTCAATAACTTACAAATAGTTGAAGTAGATTTGCTTTGTTAAAGAAAAAAAAGAAAAAAGCAAAGTCAAGACCTTTCTTCCCAAGATCTAACCTAGAGAGTATTTTGACAGCTAAATTATAAACTATGAGAACCAGGGGAGTTGTTATGGACCATCAACTATAGTGAAGCCAGGGAGTGTTATTCAATTAATCATTTTACTCATTAGAGGTAAGTAAAAGCCAAAATAAAGTTAATCAAAGTCTTTTATGCCCTGTGTTTAGAGCAGCTCCCCGTGTCTTGATGGATTCTTCTTGTACCAGGGACAATGTTTCAAAGACAGATCAATAAACAGAGATTCCTGAAGTTTTGAAAATTAACACCTTTCTCTAGTTATAAGTCAATCAGGAAATAATACCAAAAAGAGTTGAAGAAGTCAACACAAGTTCAGTGGGACCTTAACATGTGTGTCCCAAATTGCTAGATTTAAGTCGTTCTATTTTTCCAAGCAGCTAATTTTCCCTTTTTGAAGTGCTCAGAGAAGGTCAGGATCAGTTTAAACATCAAAGCTCTATGAATTAAACAGCTTCATGGAAAACAGAGGAAGAAAACTTGCCTGAAGTAAGACTCTGCAGTGATGCAATGTAGCCCACCTCCTTCCCAGGCCAAATTGGGTGTTTGGATATCAGTCCAAGGCTACTCTGGCACACTGGAGTGGAGCTGAGAGCACAGCTTACCTTACATACACACATGCATAAAAATACACACATCCCCCTCCCCAAGGGTCTTTTGTCCCTGAAAAAAATCCCAAATCCTCTTTGACTAATTCTATGCTTTCAACTATCAACTGAATTTTTATGGATTTCAGCTGACATGTTCTATAATGTTTCAAAACATGGTAGGAAAGACAATACGTGAAGTATGAACATCGATTGCTAGAAAATAATCCACAACTCAAGGTCTCTGGAAATTTATCAATAAAAGGAGCTCAGTGAAAATAGTTCTTCTTTAGAAGAAAACAGGGCTGCTTCTTTTAATCCATTTCTAAGACAATGCTCTTTTGACAACTATTGTTAAAATGCCTTTTCAATAGTTGTTACTCCAATTTAATTTCTACTCAGAAGGTCTGAACACAGTACATACTTTTAGAACAAAATTAGTAAAAAATTAATTCTGAACACAAAGGCATTTATGATTAATACCCTTTTATCATGATGACTAATGGAAGATTTCCATGAACGCTGTGGTTTTGATCCCTTTGGGAATTTTAAGAGAGGGCACTTATAAAAACATAGCCAAGTTGGCTTAAAAACTGAGGCAGAAATCTCACAAAATCAGATTCAGTCCTTTAGCCAAATCTAGAAATGTTGCAAAAATACTGAAACAAAACCCCTTGTGTCATCCTTCAGTACCTCAAAACCTCCAGGAATGCCATGATGGGCAGAATGACAGAGCAGAGAGGTCAAAATTGGATCTGTAAATGTGAGGCTCATCTGCTCCCCCAGCCACTCCTTAAAGCTGCCTGCCAGAATCATTGCCTTCCATTTGCTGTTCCATCAAACAATACAGGAGGCATCGTTCAGCAAATCAAAGGCCAAGCCCTGAAGAAAGACTCCATCCACAAGCCAGTTGAGGCCCTCATCATGCTGAGCTGATACTGAGATACATTTCGCAAAAGAACTCAGCCAGATTCTCAAAGCACAATGCCTCAGTGTGGCTGACTCGTGTTGGTGGGACTCCACTAATTTCTTTGGAATTGCATCAGCAGTAAAATCAAAGAAAACAGTGATAAATCAGATTTTATTATCTTTACCTTTGACATCTCTGCTGTTGTGCTTTAGTGGCATAAATGCTAAAAAAAAAATAAAGGTGCAAATGTAATACTATCAAATATATGTGGAAGATGTGTTCCATTTTCCACAAACAACATTTATTTTATGAACTGGGCTCCTGGAGTTACGTTCTTCATACAAATGAAAAAAAGGAACAGAAAAGGAGTTGTGTGAGTTATTCAGCCATTTCTAACTTCACAAAAGTGCTTTCTCAGTTTTACCTTTCAGGTTAGAAGGCAAATAAGATTTGAGAATACGATAATTTTTTAAAAACTTCTACCCCAAAAAATGTGAAGTGGATGGCCCACTGGAGGGAAGACACGCTACACTGACGAGACAAATCCCCTGGTTCAAGCAGTGTGCTCAGCTCCAGCCAGGACACCTTTTCACTGCCTTTTAAGCAGATTTATTGCTATTCCAAAATCAGCTGTACACGAGGATGCAGCAGAGAGAAAGCAAAGAGATAAAAGTAGCCAAAGTCCTCAGTGTATTAATTCACCAATGCAGTTTCTAAAAGCATGACTTTTAGAATGCAAATTGCTACTGTGCTGGCACTTGGGGTTCATGTTAAAGTATCTTGCAGAATGCTTTTGTTTTTAAAAACATGTGCTTAAAACCTAAGTAAAAGAATATTGAAAGTGTATGTCTGGGGCCAGTTGTCATTTGTGGGGAGTAATGGGCTTCATGAATTTCATGGCTATCTGACATTCACTCCCTCCTTCCTTTGAATTCTGAATAGCAATGGTTAAAATATTATTTTAAACTGCAAGTGCTGACCTTTCCGAGGTGGGTGCCTGCACAGAAGGTGAAGGGCAGGTGTCCTGCTGAGATAATGTCACTCCTCAGCTTGCTGAAACCCATTGTGGAGAGCACTCAGAGTGTGACGTTATCCCAGCACGAGCCCCCCGGAGCGCCCCGCTGCTGGAGCGGCAGCGCTGGGAGGTGGTCACAGGATGGCAACAAAGGGAGAGTTTCACATGGGGATGGTGGCTCCATGTAGTGCAGCTGCTTAAAATAATCAATAAATCCTGAACTGACACAACAACCAAAATTCCAATCCTACCCGGAGGACAGCTTCCAGAAAACGCCGTGGGTACAATATTTCATCTAATATCCGGTCTAATATTCAATCCTTGCATCAGCTGCTACAATCCTACGCCAGTCAGAGCCATTCATGTGAGAGTGAAATCTGCAAAACTTCATAAAAGTCAAGTGGATGTCAATGGGACTATCGTGAGCTATTATGGGAAATGTATTCAAGCTATGATACAATGCCAATGGACAATTCATGACTAAATTATTCGCTGTGATTTATTTGCCACCGTATCTCGCTTTGTGGCAGGCATGTGGGAGATTTTCCAGGTTCACAACTAGTCCTGGAACAAACACAGGCTGCCTGTAAGCCCACATTAGAGCTGGAGGGAATAGCAAGACAATTTCTTAATTGAGCTAACCCCAAAGTTCTTACCTCAAGGCCTCCCTGCAATATATTTCCTGGTGAAAAAATGACTACCCTGTACCAGCCCAGAGTGTGTGAGGAGGAGAGCTGGAAGGAGGGGAAAGGCACCCCACAAAGCTTAGGATGGAGTGCTGCCAAAAAAAATGTGTGGCTATTGAGTTACAGACACTTGTAGTGACCCAGCAAAGCCAGTTACCGTGGGCTGAATTTGCACCCACACTTGCAGGGGTGGAAAGGGAGAAACAGCACCATTTTTTATTGGTTTTCTATTTTTAACCTGCCCTTCCTTTCTCAGCTACAGTACCTCCTCTCCAAGGAGGCATTTTGGCTGGCATTGAGACCAAATAGCTCCAGCTGAAGCCCCAAACCTTTGGCAGCAGCCACGGGCACAGACAGCAAAATCCAACCCTCCTCCTCAGAGACAGGCAGGACCCGTATGGCTGAAGGTGCTAGCACTTTTCTAAACTGTTTTAGTCCATCTCTAATGGAAATCTAATGGAAATCATAAATTACTGAAAAAGGTCCACAGGTGCTGAAATTTACTACTGTGTTGACTGCTGGCAAGGTCTGAAAGTGAGGAACAATGCAAGATGTGCTAGGAAAATGAAATATTTATGACATTCATATTCTCCCTCAAGCTTAAAAAAAAGCCACCCAGCAAACCTTTTGCTTAGTGACCAAATAATAAAGCCAAAAAATGAAAAACAAAACAAACGCATGGGGAAAAAAGGGAAAAAACCTTGACCCATGTGGGTGTTTTTAGAACTATCACTGCAAAGGGGATCCCTCTCATAGCAGGTCACGGGGTTTATTTATTTTATAATTTAGAATATTGTAATTTTATCTGAGTGTAAGAATAAATTGGTCTCAATGAAGAGCAGAATGGAATGGCTCATCATGTTAAACTCTGAATAATCAATGACATTTCTCAATATGCTATTCAGTACAGTACATTGTTAGATATTATATGCACAGAGAGGAAGTTGAGATAATTTTTCCCACAAGTAAATGCTTGCAGTAGTTATTGTAGTTTGCATGAGACAGGAATGACTTGGAGCAAGGACAATAAAAAAGCAGGGGGGGAAATTACACTACAGATTTGATCTGGCTTCCACAATCAGTTTGGCAATTGGTTTCATTGGGAACGGCTTCAAGCCTCACAAGAATTAATGAAAAATAAAGGTTGGCTTTGAGCAGGATCGGCACAAAAAATAATGTGAATGGCATGAAAGGTTTTGATTTCATGCATTAGACATGGGCAGGGGGTGAAGAACAATCACTTCTAGATTTTCCAAATATGGAGCTGGATATGAGCTTGGTGGCAGTCCTGTTTTAAACAATTCACACCTAGTTGCACCTTGCAGGCTCCACAATCACTCTGATGTCTACCATATGTGCCGGACGACAATTTAAAAAATGGGGTGACACAAAAGCTAGGATCTTTCTCATAAGGTGCAGATCTATTGCTATAACACACTTTGGGTTTTAATGCCAATTCTTTAAAGCTAAGACAGTGCTTGAAAGTCAAGGATGAGTTGGGTTTTATGCACAAAGGTAGAAAGTGAGTACAAAGAGACAAGTAAATGACCTTGCCATCAAACCCAGACGCAGAGAGCCTGTGGGAGACTGTGTCCTTCAGCAGGAGCTGACTGTCCCTCCAAGCCTGAGAACATTTTGGATTATGACTCCTGCCTTCCTCTCCCTGGAATGCACCATACGTGACGGATCGAGCCTGATTTCTAAATGACTCCACCAGAGGTCACCACAAGACGAACAAATTTGTTGCCATGGATTTTGTAATGTCATTCCTCAAAATTTCACAGTCGTTGGTATTTATCTGCTGAATTGGACAGGAAGGACTTCAAGGAAAAAGGGGATGACGAGTCATCCTTGTGGCGTCCTGCACCCCAGCAAGGTCAGCATGGAAATGGGGTCGGAGCCAAATGAAGCGAGTGACGTTCTCTGTGTCCCACGGCACTGGCCACGGATTCCTTGTGGAGCTGGGGCTTTGAGGACGCACCTGCACTGTGCAACAGAGCATGCCAGGGAGACACCCAGGTTAGAATGGTTTGAGCCACTTCTGAGAGTGAGAAAGTACAGCCACGTCTGCAGAGAGCTCCAACACCTCCACTTGTCCGCGGCTGAGGCAGAACTAACGAACATCTTGCTGCGCTGAGCCCGCGCCTCTGGATGTGCTGGGAGGGCACACAGCTCTCCCAGGGCTCCACGGGCTGTGCCATCCCAGTGCCCTTGGCAGGGAACTAGCTGAGCCTCAGGGAAATATCATGGAAGCCTGGTCTATCCACAAGCTGTCTCCTCCAGCCCACTGATAAACCCATCAAATTAAAATGAAGAGCAGGCGCTTGGTAAGAGTTCATATTTTAGACAGCTTAATGAGAAACTCTGAGAGGCCAGAGTAACATTAATCCCCCAAAACACAGGGATAAACTTGGAAGTGGATGGAAACTTTCTCCAGCCCCTGCTCAGCAAAACATTTAGGTATGGGCTCACCCAGAAATGTTACAGCTGGCTTGTTCATATACTTCACATGGAGCACGGGAGAATACGAGCCTTTAAAAAAACCCACACTGTCTGGGATCTAAAGAGACAATAAACCAATATGTTCATTTTTGATTTGCTTGTGACATTCGAAAGGTTCAGGAGTTGTGAAATTCTGAGTCTGGAAACCGTTTCCCAGTGCTGTTTTGTGTGCTGATTTGATTTGTACAAGGATCAGCCTGAGACAGGTCACGGAGAGCAAATCACTTTAGTAAGCTAAACAGTAGTAATAATTTTAAGTGCTATTTTCCCCTTGAGATTAATTTTATTTTCTAATATAACCAGAGGCCAGTCAGAGAAAGAGGAGAAGAGAATGACATTTTCCTGGATCCTAAAAGAAAGCTTAATGATGGAGAGGGGGGTTCAAAGATAATGGGAAATGGGGAGAGGCAACTGTAATAACACAGGAAGACTTTACATTTATGGAGGATGAAATTCACCCTTATGTACAGGGCTAGGACAAGGATCATAAAGTTTAAATGTTTACCCAGCACAGAGGTGGATTTCACCCCTGGTTACTTGTCTGTCCTCCAAGTGTGCACACACAGAGCTGAGAAAAACAGAGCCACAGCCCAGGAGAAGCCTCTCAGACCAGCAGGCTAACACAGCACTATTTCCATTTTATGCACAAAGCAGCAGTGGCAAAGATGTACTAAATATCAAAGATTGCTTTAAGGACATCCATAGACAGGTATGTGTATAAAGAGAGAAAAGGAAAAGTGGTTTGGAATCAAATAAACCAAGAAAATCAGCAGGAATGTCCTTTTCCCTGGATGAGCTGTGAAGCTCTGGGCAGCCTTTCCCCCAGTTGCTAAAAAGCAGCTTTTCCCCAAAATCCAGCATAAACCCTGATTTCTCCTGACAAAGAGGCCATCCCTGGGTGTAAGAGCATAAATCCTGACTTCTCCAGACAGAAAGGCCAGCGAGTGGTCCCTGGGTGTAAGAGCCCAGTTGCATCCACTCCCCGTGGGCTTCACCATTCCCGCAGGATGCACTTCCACATCTTCTTCCTTCAGAATGTCTCACCCGTGCCCATTTACTGCTCCCATATAAACACAGACACTTCCTCCAAACATTCTTTAAGTCCATTGTTTGCCAGCACTGGCACAAACTCTTCTCAAGGGCTGGCTAATAAAATTTGCAGGAAAATGTTATAGATTGTGTTGTCCTACAGTTACAAAGAATTTTGTATGAAGAAATCCTGTATTTCCTGTAATTAGGAGTCCTTTAACTTGTATGGGATTTAAATCAGACTCAAACAGACCTAGTGAAAAACTAGAAATAAAATAATAATAAATAAAAAGCTCAAATAATAAACAGAGCAAAGATCAGAATAATTTTTTTAAGACAATACTATTTTCTAAAAGACGCTATTGTATTTCTACAATTTTTGTACTTTTTCTTAGATGTTGAAGATGGAAAAGGCAGAATAAAAAGTATAACACGTTGTGAATTAAATTCAAGACTTCTTTAACTTAAAGGAAAAGAAGCCAAAACAGCAATGTGTATCACAAACTCAGACTTCCAGTTTAGGAGAATGTAGCTTTGACTTTTATTTTTAAACTTAAAAAAAAAAAACACAAAAAACACCAAACAAACAAACAAACAAAACCCCCAACCCCAAAACAACACCACCACCACCACAAATCAACATATTTATATAGTCTTGAAACTGAAAATCTAAACCCAGCCTAACTAACAGAGCTAAAGCTCATCTGCACGTTCAGCTCCTGAGTTTCCTCCTCTGAAACTCCCTCTGGATTGTCCTTAAGGCAGCCCAGCCATGGAGGATTAAATGTTAATCAAACACCAACTACAGTTTTAATCTTGTAGGCACTTAGACACATAAAAAACTTCCTATATGCAAGTAGCCCTTTTGAGTTCAAAGCCTTTACTTTACCTATATAAAGTTATTTACATGCACAAGTGTTTGCAGGTTCAAGGCCTATAACCTGAAAAGCACAATAATGTTTTCAATAGTCCCTCTTGAG
This sequence comes from Notiomystis cincta, assembly GCA_013398075.1. Lineage (NCBI taxonomy): Eukaryota > Metazoa > Chordata > Aves > Passeriformes > Notiomystidae > Notiomystis > Notiomystis cincta. The sequence goes on along the minus strand of VZRX01015451.1, from coordinate 2,140 downwards.
CTACTTCATGGCAGTTTACTCTAGGAAGGGAAGGAGTTTCTGAGTATCTATCCTTCTAGCTAGTGTTCTTCATCCAGCCTCTCTCTGACTCTTCACAACTCACCAGATTTAAAAATATGGTATTTTCTTCAACTGTTTTACTGGAGATGCAAAGCATATGGTAAATTTTGAGTAAACTGTGTGCCCTTCCCTAGAGAAAATACATTTAAAAATAAACCTGCTACAGAGTCTATAAAAAGGCATCACATTTACAACACACAACTAAGTCACTGCTGCACAATACAAAAAATTAAGACAGCTCAAACAACTACAACTTTCATAAGCAAAAGAGGGGAAGTGCAGGGAATTGGTGCAAAAGAAATCTAAAAATCAAAGTGACACTGTTAGCACTAAATTTTCCCTCCATTAAAGTCTCTTATTGTCATGTTTATCCACCAAACTGTCCTCCCTGCATCCAAAATGGACCAGTCTGTCTCACTTAGGAGTTGATTCAGTGACAGGATCTACAGGGGAGGCACATCTGCAGTGCTGTGAAGCCCAGTTCTCTTCCCATATAAAATGCTCTGTAGATGGCAATTTTTCCCACCGTTACTAAATATAATGAGTCCTGCAGTGGAACTTGGCAGCTCCTTAGCATTGTACAGCAATTACCAGGAAGAAGTGAAGAACACCATCGTTTCCAAATGAAAGAATGGGGAATTAGATGAGCATAATGTAGTTCTCCACTGGAATAAGGATGGGATGCTGGAATTCTATGGCATCTTTTTTACATATACAAATGGGCTCTTCTGATTTCAGAGATGCTCAGAGCAGCATAAATAGTCTTTTGTCAACTTAAAATCAGCCAGTCCCTGAGCTGAAGTCAAAGGAGTTTCCACTACCTGAAGAAAAGACTTTGTATTTCTTGTCATAAATATCCCGCTCGGCATTGGAGAGCACATTTTAAAGAGGGAAATAGAACAGAGCTGATCCTACCAAATAAATAAAGCAAAATAGACTGCACCAGCCATTTAGATTGCCCCCAAAGCAACTCCTTTCTCCTTTTCTCCTGAGCTTGAGCCTACATGAGAAAAGAGTGACCCCTCATTAATACCCTCCTTACAGACTGCTTATTGTTTTTACTTGTTTTATTTCCTTGCACTTGGAAATAGAAGCAATAAATTTCCAGGGAAATGAAACTCACTTATCAGATTTTCCAAGCATCAAGTTTCATATTAGGAAAGGGAAAAAAAAAATCATTCTAAGGGGACTCGGTACAGCTGTAAACCAATATGTGGAAGCTCTATCAGAGAATAAACCCTCCTGGTAGACTCACTGTTATAAGCCTCAAGTTTCAGTCAGAAATTTTCTTGAAAGGGCCAACAAATTTACAGGGCAAGTATTTAGTGATTCACAATCCAGGCTCCTCGAATCAAATTGATGCAACTGACATTTAACAAGGTCAAATATTGTCATGTCTGAAACAAAATGTGGATGGGCAGTAATTGTTTCACAAGCCACCTTTAACAGATTTTTTAATTTTCCTTCTAATAAACTTTTTTTCTTTTTAATCTAACACCCTAATGGGAGAAACAGGAATAAGAAATTTCTCAATTGAAAAAGTTCTGTTCACTCCTCAAAAATTTTTTTCCCATTTTCTAGCAGACAGATATTTAAATATTATCCCTAATGCAAGTTCACTGATCACTGCCTGCTTGTCTTTCTCAGTGTCCTTCCAAGTGACCTTGCCAAGAACTGACCTTGCACAAAGACCAAGACAGGGTCAGGCTGACAGAGAAAATCTTGGACCAGGCTCTACCACCAGTTCTCACATGATAAATCAAGATTAATACCACAAAACTTCATGCAATGGGTCTAGAATTAAATCTCTCCAGCAAGAACTTAGTTCACACAGAGAAATCCTCCCCTGGGGGTAAATATCGATGTCGGGGAGGGGGGTGCAGGGCAAGGCTGTTTCAAACCACAGGCCAAAGTGAAAGGAACTTAGAGGCTTTTTAGACTCATTTTAAAAGGCTGTGCCTGGCACAAAAAATTCCTATTGCTCCTGTTTATGCACAATTGTACAGAGATACAGAGAACTAGAGAATAAAGAGTTGTCACATCCCTGGGCATGGGGAGCAGGGGAGGATGCAGGAGGGGA
>VZRX01015448.1:0-20620 GCA_013398075.1 Notiomystis cincta | reverse complement strand
TGTGTCCAAACCGGCACATTTCAGGAGCTGTTTTTGCCCACTTCTTGCTCAGTGAGTGATTGGTATTAAAAAGATTTGCTCTCTTCTGTTAAACGCCACATAATTACTGTTCTGCTATGCTTGGTTGTTCTGAAGCTTTACATTTATTTCTCTGTTTGTTTTCTTTTGCCTTATTGATGGGGGTTTGGGTTTGGTTTGTGGGGTTTTTAAGAATATATCTATCTATATATGTACAAATAAAAAAGAATATAACCTGCATGCTGAGCATGTCAGGGATCAGTACAGATTCTTAAAGTTACATTTTTGTCCAAAATCAACCACCCATCTTACCAGCATTTAGCTTGTCCCAGGGTTTGTGTTAAGGATTCAATTTATCATCTAATAATTGTAGCGTAGATGTTCTTAATAGGTCACTGTTACTGGTTATCTGAACATATTTTGTTTTCTCAGTTAAGAATAAATGAAAATGGTAGTAAAGGTAGAATAGATAAATGTGGTATTCAGAGTTTGTTGCTCGGGTGTGAGGGACAAAACTAGTTGTTTAATAATATTGAAGATAAATTGGAAAACCTGTAAAAGAGGCCTCGGATTTTGTTCCTTTAAAGGGAAACATTCGGAAAGCAGGCTGGCCATCTGTGTGCAGAGCAGTATTTAGGTCAGTGGGTCTGTGCTGTCCTGCTTTGTTCCAGGAGGAAAGGATCTGTTGTGCTGAAGGCATTCTTGTCTTGGAACCATGTAGGTTGCTGTTTAGTAAGTACTCTTTTATGAATATTCATCAAGTCTGATTATACTTCAATAGCTTAATCAGTAATTACAGGACACTGTCACCTGGGTGAATTAAAACTATTCCTTTTAAATATACAGTTCCTTTGGATTCATCGGCATTTTTGTTTGTTTTGTAATTGTGTTAATAACAGAAATATAAAATGAGACTTTTTGAGAGACTCATCATAAAAATATTTCAGACATCTACCACTGTGTCCTTATAGTATTTAGCATGTAATTTCTTTTAATACATTTTTAACATCCATAATTTAAATGTCATGTGCATTGGATATAACTAAAATTTCTTGCTGTTGCAGATGTCTGATGAGTATTTATTGATTCTTTGTTTCCATCTCTTTTTTTGAAACTTCCTGTGTGACTTAATGAGTTAAAGAGCTTTCTAAAATAAAACAGGGGCTGACTTTGTGTTGTCTGATTTTATAGAGAGAGGATTAGTGGAAGACCAGGCAAGCTGTTGTTGGAGTATTAACCTATTTTCATTTAGCTCTCCAGAGCTGTATTCCAACACCAAATGAAAACCTAGAAGGTCATTTTTCTGCTGTGAGATGTTTACATCTAAGAAGGGAGAAAAAGTATGTTTTGTGTCATTGGTTTTGTGCATTTCTACATTTTTACAAACAGCACAGATGCTAAAAAAAGAGAGAAAGCTCACAAGAAAGTGTCCAGTTTTTCTTCTTCTGGATTTTCAAAGTACTCCCCTTGGTTTTAGCTCCCTGCTAGAAGCAGGAGATGCTCACTTCCTTAAATGACATCTCTTAAGCTCTCATCTGTTCTCACTGGCACATGAAGCCTAAAGGAGTTCCTACATTTGCTGAAAGAGAGTCAATTCTGGCTCTTTGCCTAAACATCAGCTGGGTGATTCTTTATGATAGCTCTGTGTTGAGACAGAAAAACAGTATAATAGTGCTTATGTTCCTTGAGACTGTTCTCCTTTCCCAGCAGGTTGCTAGGATTCCCTTGGCTTGTGACCTTTCTTCTGTCCTTCCCAGAAACAACAGTTTTCCTTAAGAGGAGAATTGTGAAGGGAGAGACTCTTCCAACTCCCATGGCAGATGTTCTGTGTAATTGTGGATTTTATGTCAGAAATATTATTATAGCAAACTTACATCTTTTGGATATCCAGCTTGATTAAAAAACATAGTTCACAAGATATTTTTAAATTTTAATTTCATTTGAACCACAGTATTTTGATCTGCTGACAAATGGCACAGCTGGTGATTTTGCAGCAGGATGTTTGATTTGAGGTGTTGGGGGATTTAAGGGCAAAGCTTTTGTAAGGGGAGAGCTGTTTTATATTGCCTTGGTGTACTTGTTGGGTTGGTGGGAGCATTACAGCGCTGTGGGAAGGTGGTGCACTCTTTGTTGGACTTGGCTTGTAGCGGTGCAACCTTGGCTTTTTGTGTCAGAGGCACAGAAGCCACACACAGGCAGCTTTTTGTCGCAGCAAGGATCAGAATGGACACACAGTGATGCAGCTCTTGCTGGACACTGAACCTTTATTCTTGTTGACAGGTAAGTTCTCCATGGATGGAAGCCTTTGCGTTGCCTGTGGAGTGCCCAGCCTCATGAATCCAGTCACTAAGCCTGCCACTACCACTTCTTTCAACACTGCTGTGCCTGACATTCCAAGGAAACGCAAGGGAAGTGATTCTGATAACCAGTAAGTGAATCAAATATCTGTGTCTCAACCTATATCTGACACGTTTGTCTGTTGTTTATGCAACATGATCGTCACTGTCTTTCCTTTTCCTCTTCCTCCCTCCTTTCTAATCCTCTTTCCTTTGTTTATTACCATTAAATTTACAGTGTTTTCTAAATGTATTCTTTGACAGTCCCCATTTATTAAAAATAGAAAATATAATCCTTAAATCCAAGGGATATATGTAGAATTCTTTAATGCTGTTTCCTGTCCTGAAATGTCTGGATAAGGTGTCTCTAATACTGAAATTTCAATCCTAGTTTCTCCTTCTTTGCTTAAAAAGATGGGGAATAGGAAATTTACATGCAATTGAGATTATTGAAGAACTTCCCTTTAATCACTGTTTCTTCCATATGTAGTCCATTGATCTACAGAGTGTAGCTGTACTATGGATGTTGATGTAATTGTCAGCTTGGAGATTCAAGTGTATCATGTGGATAACTGACAACTCTAGCAATACATCAGTTTCTGGGAGAAAAAATTGTCTCCATTCTTTTTCAGTAGCACTTGTTGATTTTTACCTGTTCAGTAAAAGTGTTGGTTCCTCAGTAATGTTTCCCTGAAGTTTGGCTCTCTGATAAAAGAGATTAATGTCCAAGTTGAAAATTTAATTGAAAAAGTACTGGCTTATAAGTAGTAATTAGATTCTAAGACTAATGATCTTGCTGAAAATAACCAGTCAAGTGGAGTTACCATTAAAATTTTTCTGTGACTTTTGGTTTTTGGGTCTATCAAATCATCTTGTTGTGCTTCAAACTCCATTTTGCTTACTTTATGACCTGTTTCTGCAGGGATACAGTTGAAGTTGATGGTGATCCTCAGAAAAGGTACTTTTTATGAATGAATCCATGTCTGTTTTAAGTTCTGTGAACATGTCACACTCTGCTGTTTGGCTACATGAGCTGTGGGGTTCCTTGAGGAGTGCTTCATCCAAGGGCAGGTCTGTGTACAGCACAAAGTGATAAACATCCAGCTAAAGAACAGGATGGGCAGGTCCATCCAATGTTTAGGGTTCCTGGTAGTTCTTTCTAAGATAATGCTCTACTTCCAGCTTTACTAAACTTGTTACTATTGAAGCTTAGAATAGGAAAGAGTGAAAAGTACCGGCTCAATAAGAAGACTTAAGGACATGAAGGAAAGCTCATGTTCTTCCAGGACTGGTGAATGTAAACATTTTTGTTTGGTTGTTTTACGTTTTTAAAGTGCTTTTTAAATTAGAAATATAATAACTATGTTAAAATAATGCTGTTACAAGGAGGCTATGCAGTATAAGCAAATGCTTTGTGGAATATATGTACCAGGATGACTGTTAATTACACAGTTATTTTGTTGCACTTTCTTTTTCTGGGTAATACTTGTTTTTAAGTAGCCATGCAGTGTTTTTATAGAATAGAGTGTTCTACTTGGAAGGGACCTACAATGATCATCCAGTCCAACACCCTGAGCACTTCAGGACTGACCAAAGGTTAAGGCACATTGTAAAGGGCATTGTCCAAATGCCTCTCAAACACTTACAGGCCTGGGACATTGACCACTGCTTCAGGAAGTCTGTTCCACTGTTTCCCCACCCTCTTGGGAAATAAATGCTTCCTAATGTCCAGTCTAGACCTCCCCTGCACAGCTTTAAGCCATTCCCTTGTATGCTATACTTAGATACTAGGAGAAGAGTTCAGCACCTCCCTGTGCGCTTCCCCTCCTCAGGAAGCTGCAGAGAGCAAGGAGGTGACCTCAACTGCCTTTTCTCCAAACTAGACAAACTAGGAGTCCTTGGCCAGTCCCCACAGGACATTCCTTCTGTCCCTTTCATCAGCTTTGTTGCCTTCCTCTGAGTTCATTCAGGGACCTTCACATCTTCACAAAACACCTTCTCATATTTTGGGGCCCAGAAGTACACACAATATTTAAGGTGAAGGCACACCAACGCTGAGCACAGCAGGATCATCAGCTCTTTGCCTGTCTGATGTTTGATGAGCCCAGGATGTGGTTTGCCCTCTGAGTGCCTGAAACTGAGCCTGCTGTGAGCCAGCACCTCCAGGTCCCGTTCTGCAGGGGAGTTACTCTTTGGTACATGGCTTAAAGGGTAGTGTAAAAATCTTTCTTTGGGGTTAAATTGGTTGTTTCTTTGTGGATTTTTTCCATGGTGCTCATGATGGAAAGTATGACTAAAAATCCTCCTTTTCTGCCTTTAAAACATTTGCTTCCATTTTAGAAGAAACGGGGAAGTATATTTAATTAATTATTGAGAAAGTAGAGAAAATGTGGTATTTATTTTTTCTGATTAATACCTATTCTGTCCTTTCTAGTACCAATTAAATATACTCATATTATAGCCACAAAGTGGAATTTCACCCTCTGTTCATGTAGTCAAGGTAGTTTTAATTTAGTTATTCACATCAGCAACACCACAGCTGTTAGGACAGAGGCTATAAAAATCCATTGAAGGGTGGGACTGATTGCTTGAGCAGCAAATTTGTGCTAGATTTTTTTCCCCAAGTGGAGCTCCTGAGAGAGAAGAAAAATTAATTAATAGGGCACATGCTGCATTGCAGCTGGTCTGGCTCCTCCTTACCTCTTCTCTTATGGTCAGAGAATGTAAATTCAGTTGGAAATCACAGAATATAGATATTTCTGGTAAGTTTCTTTTACAATGGAAGGAAAGGATTAGTTAATGCTAACTCATGTCTAAACATGAAACTATTTCAGTGAATAAAAGTCTTGGGGTGTTGTGAGCCAAACCTTCTCCTGTGTTTGGGTTTATCAGACTGTCCAGAAGATTGCTGAGTTCCAGAGAAATCCCAGATTCTGCACTGTGTGTTAATTTGGCTGCTGGATCCTCACTGGGGCCAATGTTCAGTCACAGATTGAAGCAGCTTTGGGCACCTTTCCTCAAGCTCTAATCTCCAAGATCCTTCTGCTTTCGTTTCCTCGAGGGCTGCTGCCTGCTTGGCCTCTCTGCTCTTGATCCTCATAGTACCAAGGCCAGGCTCTGGAATCCTTCACAGAGAGTGGTGAACAGTGCAGTGGTCATAGGGAAAGAAAAGCTCATTACCCTTGTTTGAATCATCTTTTATAGTTTCCTGTTGCGGAGTGTTTATTGTGCTGCAGACACTTATGACTCTGTTTCATTTACAGTTTTATTACTTTATGACTTCTCAGTCATTGCTGTAGGATATGGGAAATAGCTTAAGTTTTTTGGGTTTTTAAAATATAATTTAGGATTGCTTATTTTATAATTTGACAATAAGATGTTAGAAATAAAAACACTGTGCCGATTTGGACACAAATCCCGGAGGACACAACCTGAAAAGGGCATCTCTCTCTCTCCCTCCTGTCTGCCAGGCACGCAGGTTCCGGCAGCCCCTCCCCCACGGGTTCGGGAAAAAGAATTTCTCAAATGAAAGGGAAAAAACATATTTATTTAACAAAGAGAGTTTCCCCTCCCCCAGGCACAGGGCAGAAGAGGGCACTGAATCCCCTCCCGTCCCAGAGGTGGAGGCTGGTGGATTTTCCACAGTTCTCTCACGTATCTTCTAGGCCTAAGGCCTAAGCAGAACCAAGCCCTGTCAGGTCTAGGGACAGAGTCCCACCGAGCATCCCGGAGATGGTGAGCTGGTCTTGGATGAAGAAATGAGACAAAAACAGTCCAAAAAGGAATAGGACCCACTGAGGCAGATCTCAGTCCCTCTCCAGCCGAAAGGTTGAGAGCAAACCCCCCCTCCTCTGCTGATAGCAGAGGGAAAAAAAGTCTCCAGCCAGGTAAAAATCTGTAAACATTCTGGCTGCAAGGTCAAATGAGTCACTTTGAGGAGTCCTCCCGGCTGCAGTTTAAAGGTACAAAAAACTTCCAGAAGGCGATGGGGAATACAGGATTGTCACAGAATCACCCTAAGACAAACATAAATAGATAATCCCTCTTAAAAATTTTTAAACAAAAAAATAAAATCAAGCCTAATCTTAAGTTATTTGAATGTTCCCATAATGTTGTTGTCTCCAGAATACAAAAAGTCCCATCATTATGAAATATTCCTTTAATATGTTCACACAACTGTGAATATTGCCAGTTGTGCTCTGTTCTCTTTCTGTTATGCATCACTTGCTAGGTCATTTATGGTTTAGGGATTTTGTGGGTTTGCTTTTGCTGGAGCCATAGTAAATTTGTAGCATTTTCTATCTTCTGGAATCCGTGGGAAGAAAGAAGTGCCTAGTATTAAATATGTAATGTAAAGCTCTGTATCATGTTTTTTCTAGGAGTGAAGATGAGGAACATGTTAAAGTAAAAGATTTCAGGTACTAATTTATAATAGAAATACTTTTTGCTAGTGAATACTGAGATTCGCAATTGTGAATATGAGTTTGTGAGCAACATTCATTAAAACTATCAAATATTTAACAGTCAGCTTTTCTTTTTCCTTGCTAAATGTATAATAATTTTTAAAGCCTCCTTGAGGATTTTATTTACTACTAATTTTAATAAAATATGCTGCAGGATATCTCAGATGGCTTAGAAAAAACATGGAGGTTGAAGTTTCTAAGGTGAGAATTAAATGCAGTACACCCAAGTCATGTATAAGGAGCTGATCCTTCATCTGTATGAATTTGAGAATTGTTTTTTCTAGATTTGTCTGCTTCTGGAGGTATTTAAAATTTATTCCAGAAGGAAATGGATTTGGCTAAAGCATGACAAAGATTTTGTGTTCTGGAACACCTTTTGTATAGGGAATTATTCAGATTTTGCCATTGTACTTGGAATTCACATAAACTGAAATTCACATAGAACACTTGTAAGATTTGAAATGTTGTGTGACCACAGTTCAGCCAAACTAATATTGTAAACTACAGACAAGCCACATAGTAAAACCAGAGCTGTGTTATAAATCAATTTAAAAATAGGTCTTCCATTTTTCCTGTGAGCAGAGATGTCACACCAGAAATATATAATCCACTCAGCATGCTGTCAGAAGTATTATTTATGTAGTATGCTAGCTAGTAATTATGAAGTGTTCCTGTAATTGAAACAAAATTGAAGGAACTAAAATGTTCCAAGATATATTTACAGTTTCACTTCAAAATTATTTTTTCTTCATAGAGTATCTCAGATTTCTCTATAAGATTGTTGTACATTGCTTTAATCGCTTTTATATGGTATTGTTAATTTTTTTCCTTACTTTTTGGTGCATTACTTGGAGGGAAAAAGAATCAGTACAAAGGTCTCTGGAGGTTTGTTTATCAGTTGTCTCCTTTCAGCGTTTCTCGTCTCAAGCTTATTGGGGAACCTGCTTTTCTCCCTTCCCCTTTGTGGCTGGGGCAAGCAACAGAAGGCTTTTTGAATCATCCGGTCATCCCCTGAATTTCTGCACCCACCTGTTCAGTTTTTTTAACTCCTTATTAACCTTCAGAGATGTGGAAGGTTGTTCCCTTTCCTGGAATAATTGTTTCTGTCTTCCTGAGGTTCACAGTTCAAGGAGCATACACAAGATATTGCTTGATTGTTCCTACCTGACATAAAGGAAAAGTTGGATGAACCCATAGATCTGAGAATAACTCAAAAAATTAAATCTAAAAAAAGGCTTTAGAGAGAGAAAAGCTGAATGCTTGGCAGAGTGACTCAGAATTAGTTGTGTGGTGAAGGCATTCATTTTTCTTTTAATAATAAAAACAGAAGACAGGTAGATCTTTAAAACTGTACTTTGTTCTTTCTCAACAGGCCAGGTGTAGTTAACTTTATTACCTTTAATAGCTTCTGTTGCAGTATGCCTATGAGGAAAAGCTTTGGAGATCAGTTGACCAAAACTTATCCCTCATTTTGCATAACTATACCGCTGTGTCTGGCCTCAATCAGAAAGAAAAATCATCCAGGTTTTAATTGAGTGCCTGACTTGTCTTCTAAGGAGGAAGAGAGTGAATGGAACTTTCTTTGATCTGCTGGAGGGTGTTAAGAGGGGAAGAGATGGGCTGAAAAGCTGACATACTGCACTAGAAAGAAGTAAAGAAAAGGTGACCTGAGCTTTAAATACACTCGTGATGTGCAGTCATGTGCCCTAGAAGGAGTTTTCTGATGAAAACTGGCCGAGAAGCTCTTTCTGTGGCTGAGTTCTTGACAGGCTTACCAAGAGATGAAACCTGAGACAGCCCAAAGGCTTAAAGCCTTTGTACCACCTTATCAGGAAAGGGAAAGCTTTCTAAGATACTTCTGACAAATTACACGAGGCACATTTTTTTCTTTCCATTTTCACTCCATCTCTTAAAGCAAGTGGAAAAGTAATTGTGGTGGTTTTTTAAAAGGTAGCAAAATGAACACCCCATCTTAGTTACACAGGCCAGGGAGAAGTGGGAGCACAGAGCAGCAATGTCTTTCAGCGATTCCCAATAACATCAAGAGTTCTCTGGGATACACTGAGGTGTCCAAGTCATCACTTGTATGGCAAGGGGTCACAAGAAGGGTTTAACTTCTTTAAGTCTTCACAATCTCTTGTTTCTGCCAGATATAATCAAATTGTTGTTTGAGCTATCTTTGCTCCTCAGTATTTCACATGATTATTGGGACTATTTCATCTTTGTTGAAGTGAATCCAATTCAATTGTCCAAAACAAGTAAGCATATGAAAAACTGTTCCAGTGTAGTAGTTCTTGTGATAGTTCCATTCCCAAAATTTGAATGATTTTAATGTTATGGGGAAAATCATGCGTTCTACATATTTCTTAAAAAATAATTTTTCTTCTTAGAGAGGCTCACAGTCAAACAGAGAAAAGAAGAAGAGACAAAATGAATAATTTGATAGAAGAATTGTCTGCCATGATACCACAGTGCAATCCAATGGCCCGAAAGCTGGACAAACTCACAGTGCTAAGGATGGCTGTGCAGCACTTGAAGTCTTTAAAAGGTGAATTTTAGGAAACTTCATCCTGTAAATCCTTGTTCTAGTGGGAGGTATAGTGTGTGTCTTCTTGGATGGTTAAATCAAGAGTATTTTGTTTTAAATTTCCTTACGGTATTTAGTTCCGAGTCTGCTCCTCATTTAAATGTACGTGTCAGTAGCTGTCAGAACCTAATTTTTTCTTTTTACTTTTCTGCTTTTAGCAGAAAAAAAAGCCACCCTTCAGTATCTGATATTTTCTGCCTGCTCAGGGCATGCCTTGCTCTTGGGTCACTCCTTGATTCTTTCTAAAAAGTACAGGAGTCAAAAGGGAAGTGTCAAGACAGAACATACTTTAATAAAATGGTCAATGTGTTTGATTACATTAAAGTCTTATAAACCCTCACAGGTTAGAGAGTAGCAAGAAATAGAAATTTCTGATAGCCTAGTCAGCTAGCACAGTTAATCATGGGTCTTAGGGAATGGTTTAGTGTGGGGATCAATCAACCCAGGAAATATTCTTTGCTCTCCTTTTGGTATTACTAGGTTTTGGGGGGGGGGGGGGTTTCTCCCCTCCAAAAAATATATCCAAATACAAGTTACATATTGCAGAGTCTATCATCTGCACACAATATTTGGGGGTTTTGGCACCACTGTTTCAGAATAATAATTTGGTCAACACTAAGCAAAGATCAAAGACCCTCTGCATTGCAAAACCCACTGATTATGGATAAAGAGATCTATAGAGACCCAGTTAGTTTTAGGTCACAGTGTAAAAAGTGTTGCTACCTTTAGAGTAATAGAATGATACAATGTCTCAGGTGTAAAGGGGTTTTGAGGGTTTTCTTAAGGCCCAAGCAGACAGAGAGTTTTGCATGAAGAAATAATGGGACAAACTAGCAGGGCAGTAACTGTACTTGCAGTTTAAACAAGAAATCTTCAGCTCAAGCATTTGTATTTTAACAATAGGATATGAAAACTATATTTACCTCAAAACAAATGGTTTAAGAGAATACAAGATACTGTGTGGAGTTACAGTGTATGATGAAATTGGCTGAAATGTTCAACTGCTACTAACTTCAAAAAATGTTAACAAGAAAAAATTATAAAAATGTAGTGGAAAAAAATGTAATGGACAAAAATTATTTTATAGAGTACTTGCCATGGGTACTAGAACAGTACATGCAGTGAATCAGTCTCACTATATTTAGAAAGACATTTGATTTAACTACAGTAGTCTGATTTTTTGATTGTTGGCTTTATAGTATTAATGAAGCATTATTAATGCCGAAAGATGATTGATAATAGTGGAATTATTCCATTTCAGCCAAGAGATTTTAGTTAAGAGGTCTGAAATATACCTATGAAATATTTCTAGAAAATTCAATTGTCATAATACCATTTCTCTAGCAGTACATTAATGATATCTGAACAGAAGTTTCCTTGGTTTGTGTTAAGTAAAGGGCAAGAAATAAAATGTATATGTTTGAGATTTGTTTTAATTTTATTTTTAGAATTTCTAGAACCTTGAATCATTTTTTAAATTCAGCTGTTGGGGTCACAGAGAAAAATTCTGCAAGACATAACAAGTATAACTCTGCTAAAAGTGAATTTAAAATGTAACTATTGTCATGCTCTCTATGAATAATCCATTTTCCAGGTTCCAGTAGCTCCTACTCAGAAGTCCGGTATAAACCTTCATTTTTGAAGGATGATGAACTGCGACAGTTAATCCTTAGGGTAAGTGGATGGAAACTCTCAGCTAAATCATGTCCTTGTTAAAGCTCGAGTTTTTAGTTGGACGGTGCTTTTTTCCCATCTTTTCCTTCAGGCAAGTGTTTTGTTGTACTGATTTATAAACCCTGTGCACTACCCAGGCTTTCATGAAGGTGTGCAGAGATGGGTTGGGAGCGTGGCAGGCAGCAGCCCTGGAAAGGAACAATAATCTGTGTACAGTAATACATCCATTATTGAAATCTCCATGCAACTGCAGAGAATGCTGCCATTTATGCAGGAATATCCTCACAGTTGTTGGCTCTCCTTTATGTACATTTTTAAAGATGTTCTTTGAAAAAGGTGCAGAAAATACCTGGAATAAAATCTTTCCTCTTGTTTGCACACTTCATCATAAACCCACACACCTCATTCACAGCTAGGTTTGCTGCAATTTTTAATGTTTGCCAAGATCTGTAAATGGCTCCCAAAAGAAGCTGGTTTGTGCTGGACTTTTGCCAAAGCTGTGTTTAAGAAACTTTAGGTGTGGGTGATTGAAGGCCTGATTTGATCCTTGCAATCTTAATTGCTTTTTTACAGAATCACAGAATGGCTTGAGTTGGAAGGGACCTTAAAATTCTTTTCATTCCCCCTGCCACTGTGGGCAGGGATGCGTTCCACTATCCCAGGCTGCTCAGAGCCCCATGCAGCCTGGCCTTGGGGCTTCCAGGAATGGGGCAGTCACAGCTCTGGGCAATCTGTGCCAGGGCCTCAGCACTCTCACAGGGAACAATTTCTTCCTCATGTCCAACCTAAACCTCCCTCTGTCAGTGTGAAGCCATTCCCCTCTTGTCCCTCTCCAGCTTTCTTGTATTTAATTTTAAAAAAACAGGTTTAGAAGTGTGCTTTCTTGTAGTCATTAATATTCATTGTTTATTTTAATTGTGTGTTTTTAAAGACAATATCTTTATATTTTCAGGCTGCAGATGGATTCCTGTTTGTGGTTGGATGCAACAGAGGAAAAATTCTGTTTGTCTCTGAATCAGTTTGCAAAATACTTAATTATGATCAGGTGATTATTGTTGTTTCTTGTTTGCTTTTACCCTTGCTTTTTCTTAAAAATTTTAACACTTTAATATTTTATTCTATATTACATCAAACCAGTCCTTGTGTATCATTTCTTGGAATTTCTTTGATTTACTCTTATTCAGTGAAGATGAATATCCTTTAGAAAAATACGTACAAGTACAGTCAGTGTTCCCAACCTGAGGAACCGCACCAGATTTCAGCTGATCATCCTTAAGAAAACTGCCAGTCTGAGAAGAAGGGATAATTTGAAGATGTCCTAATTTCTGTGTGCAAGACATTTTCTTTCACAGAGTGAAGTGATTTTTGGTTGGGTTTTTTTTTAGGCCAAGGAAAATGGGTAGCTCAGCAGTGGAAGTTAATTAAAGCTTTCCTTGCTGATGCCTTTATGCTCGGATGCACCATGTAACACATCATCCACAATAACTATCCAAGTGTGTACTCTTAACCTGAAAGAAACTGAATGGGTGCCAGCTTTGCCTGTAGAATAAGGGAAAAAAGAAAAATACAAGTATCTTCCATTAGTTGATGCGTAACATCATGGATAATTACCACAAATCGTCAAGGGATGATAATTTGTTCCTGTATCAATGACTTCTGTTTCACAAACAGAGGCTAAAACAGTTAGTGCTGCCATCTGTCTACTCTTGTAACTTTGAAACCATTTGTGCTATCTTCATTTTCTTTATAAATGTACAGATAACCAATCTGGACTCTTTCAACTCTTTCCTAGATTTATTTTTATCTCTTGTTTTTTTTTTTAAAGTGCAAAACTATCTTTTTAAATTAAAGTGAAATGAATCATCCTAGGCTAATAAGCATAGAGCAGAGTTAATTTTTGTTTTTAAACTTCTACACTGATTTTGCTCAAAGAACTAAAAGTGCCTTTCTGGAGTCACTCATGTTAAACATACCTACTTCCAGACCCTTAAGATCTCCTCTATTCCGGACAAGGAGATTCAGAGGATGTGACTGACTTCAATAAAACCAGTTGATTTATTAGGTTATTTGGGAATTGTTCTAGGTTCTGAATCCCCTGCTGCAATTTAATCTTGTTTGTTACACCTGTATATTTTGACAAGGCTGTTGCTACACTGTCTCAGCAGCACTCAGCGTTTTCCTTTTGCATTAGGATTAGATGGGGACTGGGAAAAGGCAAGAGGCTGGGTGTTTATCCTGAGTTTGAGTCTAGAGCAGAGCTTGTCAACACAGCTTCTCTCTATCCTTTGATTTGGCTGCTGTGCTGAAGGTAAGCAGTGAAAAACCCAAACCAGCCCACTTCTGTGAGAATTCCTTCCTGTTCCGAAAGAAAATGGTGCAGCAGGTCAGTTACTTGAGATAAGCAGAGTGGGCAGGTAGAATGCATCCCAGCTGGAGACATCCCTGTAAATATCCTCTGCTAAGGAATGCTGTGGTGAGCTGACCCCTGCTTCCAGTCTGCTCCTGGCTCAGTGGTGCCAGTTTGTCCAACCAAATTAGAGCTCAGAGTCATTAGATAGTTGAATATTTCATCCTACTTCCTATTTCTTCCCTCCTTCCCCAATAATCTGCAAGTGGAGCTACTTTGTGCATAACCTTCTTTGACTAGAACCAGGAATTGCATTATTTACATAAATAAAGCCTTTAGTTGTACAGAATTTATTAATCTCCAACTAAATCTGCTGTTTTTCAAAGGGAAGTAACAAACTATGTTTTTACTGCCCCTTTTTAATAAAAAAATATATCAAAGAATGACAAATTAAATGTAAATGAAAATATTGATGTTTGGAGTAACTGTGGTATTGACTTTTTTTTAGTGGTGTAGACAGTTGTTTTCCCAGGATAAGTAATGTGTGGGGTCCTGTTCCAAAATGATGTGGTTTTCATCTCTTTTGGGTTTTGTTGTTTTGGTTTTTTCTAATAGGCCAGTTTAATTGGACAAAGTTTATTTGATTACTTACATCCAAAAGATGTTGCAAAAGTTAAGGAGCAACTTTCTTCGTCAGATGTCTCGCCGAGGGAGAAGCTCGTAGATGGCAAAAGTAAGCCAGAGCTGAACATGCTCAGATTTTTTCAAGAGATGTTAATAAATCTAATTATTAGTCAGGATGTATTCAGGTGTTTGTATGGGTGAATGGATGAACAAACCTGAGGTATTTCTATGAAACAAACATTTGAATGCGTATCTGCTGTTTAAAATGCATTTAGAGTTGAAAAGCTAGCCCAGAAAAGACTTGATTTTAGATCATAAGAATTACTGAAATTCTGTTAAATTACTGAAATCACTGTTAAGCATTTACCAAGATGTGGTCTGACATTCTTCCTACCAGCATACTACTTTTTTTTCTTGTATTTGCTAGGTCTTGTCAATACAAAAGACCTGATGTAGTCGAACATGGGATAAAATACTTCAATATCAAGAATCACTGTCTTCTCTGAAAATGCTAAGTGTCAATCCCAATGTAACCAAACCTTCTTTTGTTTACAGTTGTTTCTAATAAGGAAAGCATTGTGTACTGTGCAGCTAATGGCTATTTTATAGCTGACTTTTACAAACATCTTTGCAGTTGTTCCTTGTACCAAATACAAGGTGAAAATTTATAAAGCATCTATAGTAAAATACTATTCAGAATATTAAGAAGGGTTTAAAAATAGTTTAGTAGTTCTTTCTAATTTTGGAACTGTATCAATCATGTTTTCTTAGACTTTTTTAATTGTAAGGACAAAACTTAGGCAGCTAAACAGTAAGGAGAATGTACTGGGAGGTAAATGAAGAAAGCATCTTGTTTTCTGAAGTTTTATTGCTTGAATTTGTTTTTTTTTAAACTACTTTACTAAATCTTTGTAAGCTGGCTTGCAAGTACACACAGATTTCCAAGCTGGACCAGCTCGGCTGAACTCTGGTGCTCGACGTTCCTTCTTCTGTCGGATAAAGTGTAGCAGGACCACAGTCAAGGAGGAGAAGGAGTGTTTGCCCAACCCAAAGAAGAAAGGTATTCAAAGAGTGTAGATGAAGTGGGGACTTTCTCTCTTGAAACTTGTTTAAATTCCAACTCAGTAATGACTTTCTAGTTACTACTGATCTCACCAAGTAGCTGTAGAGCAGTGTAAATATGAACCAGGGACACCTTTTGAAAAACACTGTAACTGTACTCTTTCTCCTCCCGGTGCCCTCCTGGAAAAAGGGAGGGAGGATCCTGAGGTACAGTGGCTCTATAGGAGCCTGTGGTCTGTTGTGGTCAAATTTTAGAAGTCTCAGGGAAATACTTGAAAGAACTGGAGCAGATCAGAAGAATGAAACTAAATAACTTATGTCTCGAAGATAACTGAGTGAATAAGGCCTGCAAACTCTACCATTTTGAAAGAGAAAAAGCAAGTAAACCAGCTTTATTTTCTGATTTACTTTTCGTGTTGTGTGCATTTAAAAGTATGAATTTTCCTTTTTTCCCCTCTTTTCAAAGTAATGT
The DNA here is from genome assembly GCA_013398075.1 of Notiomystis cincta. Lineage (NCBI taxonomy): Eukaryota > Metazoa > Chordata > Aves > Passeriformes > Notiomystidae > Notiomystis > Notiomystis cincta. The sequence continues at coordinate 5,037 of VZRX01015448.1, read as the reverse complement.
TAATTTATCAGTGTAATTCAATTTGTTTTCCCAGTAATTTTAATTTAATATTATGGTATGCCTGTAGAGCAGTATAATTTTGCCAAGTTTCCAGTAAAAATGTAAATTTCAATTTTAAAATGCAATTTCTAACTTTTGTTTTATTACCGTAGTATTGATTTTTGCAAAGGTGTGCTGAAATTGCTTGATCCTGAAAAAATCCCACCACAAATTTTAAGAGGCCCATGATTGTAAGAAAATAGAATTTGGTATCCCTTGATGTAGAAGATAACTCAGTGAGATAAGAATTTATCTTCTGTAAATGTTTCTTGGGAAAGCAGTTTTGAGGGAAGGCACCTGAGTGACTGTGACAAAATCATAGTGGGATAACTCAATTTCTCATTTTGTAGAGTTGGTCTGTGTTTTTTGTAGTAGAGAGGAGAATCAAAACTATGGAAAGCACCCTGTTCAGCACACAGATGTCCAAATGCACTGACATTTTTTGGGAAAGACGGCTACTGCAGGACACATAAAGTCAAACCTTGGTGCTTATAAGGGTTGTTTGCATATTATTTAGGGAGCAGAAAGGGATGAATGAAGAGTGTATGCTGGAATTTAAGATATTTAAAATATTTGTGTTCCCATAAAACTTCAGAAGCCTGAGATAAATAGAAAGTAAGCTGGATTGCTTTGGGTTCTTGAGTTGTTCAGCAATTGCAGTGAGCATATGTTCAGATCATTATGCTCACTAAAGGTAAATTGAGTTGGAAGCTACAGAGGGCTCAGGTTAATTTTGTTTCACAATCCATATGAAACCATATAAAGACAAAGTGATCTGTGGGTTATTGCTTTCTTTTCTGTCTAACTTATGTTTGAAATGCCAACACCTATAACTTCTCTTCCTAAATCTTACATAGGTCTCTCTGCAGGTAAGCAGACATTAACAACATTAATTGAAAAATGCTCTGTAAAGTGATCTATAATTTTGTGCAGTTGGTGTAGGTAAGCATGAAATATAGTTGGTCTCATGGCCAACAGAATAAAATAATTAGTTTGGTTTACTCTTTGAACAATAACTGCTTATTTAATTTCTTTCTATTAGATCACAGAAAATACTGCACCATTCACTGTACTGGGTATTTGAAGAACTGGCCTCCTAATGAGGTGGGAGTAGAAGAGGAAAATGATTTAGAAAAGGACAGTAGTAACTTTAACTGTCTTGTTGCAATTGGGAGGTTACACCCTTATATTGTTCCACAAAAGAGTGGAGAGATAAAAGTGAAAGCAACAGAATTTGTTACACGATTTGCCATGGATGGAAAATTTGTTTATGTAGATCAGCGGTAAGCGTTTTGTTCTTTAATGACAAGAAATGACAACACTGCTTCCATTTTCTGATACTCTGACAAAACTGTAATTTCTCCAGCAGGGTAGAAGTTCTAATTAGAATTCTCAATTTCTGAGAATTTTCCAAAATTCTAATTTTCAGAATTTTTTTTCTGCCCTACACAAGAAGCAGTTAATTCCTAATCTATGTGTACTTGGGCTTTGGTTTTTGTCAAATAATACATAATGTATAGAAGTGTATTGTCATACAGAAAACAATGAGCTAGCAAGGCTAAAACAACTTATAAAATTGGCTTATTTATTCATAAAAATCTGAAGTTAGAGCTTCACAGCTCTGCATATGACTGAAGTAATAAACATTTAACCAAAAGTTATTACTTTTGAGAATCATACCATTTATAACAAATACATTCTGTCTAAATGAGGTACCAAATTATTTCATTAGAAGTGAGAACTAAGTCCCCATTTTCTGTACTTTCTGAACCAGACTTTTATTTATTGTAGAGATCTAGTTACCACTTTGCATTTTGAATTTCATTGTCACTGGAAATGTTACTGCTTTCAGTCTTCTTTTCTTTTAACTAAAAATGTCAGCTTAAAACAAATTGCTTTGAGAGGAAGAGCAAAATTCAACTGCTGAGTTTTTTATTGACTCTTATGTGTGACCAGTACTGTGACTGGCTAAGGGGAAGCCACTAAACAGAAGTATTTGGTGTGTACATGTGGTTTGCATGTTTAAACATTTACTGTACCTTTGAATTGTCATTCATTACAAAGGGATAATTTGCAGTGAAAAATATTTCCTCTTGTTTTAGAGCTGTACTAATGCTATATTTTTTCCCCCAAACACAAACGCAGGCATCAATTTGTTTAAATATTAGTGTTCTGCTTTATCTGATACTGAAGAAAATAGCTTTGAATCCGCTGTAGTTCATGTTTTTATTTCTAACAGCGCAACAGCAATTTTAGGGTATCTGCCACAAGAGCTTCTAGGAACTTCGTGTTATGAGTACTGCCATCAAGATGATCACAATCACCTAGCTGAAAAACATAAAGAAGGTACAAAATAGCTGGTCCTCCCAAACTGCTTACAGCTACGTGTAACTGCAAGTGAAAACATAAAAACCCAAACTACCCAAGCTCAGCACTGCCCTTTGTAGTGTCTGTGTTAAGACATGCCTATGTAAGGCTTGTAATAAAAGCAGGGAGAAACTTGTGTTGTCTTGGCTCCTGATGCAGGGCCTTAACTGTGGGGAGTAATGTCAGTGTTTCTGTCAAACCCTCTGATTCCTTTCTTTGTAAGCAAGAGGAAGGAATCCTGAAGAGCCGATGTGTTTGATAATGTAAATAAAGACACCAGTTAAGAAAGCTCACCAAGTGATGAGTCTCCTGGTGGTTTGGAGAAACTTAGTATTTGGTTTTGAATGTAGGATTTATGACCCTGCTGAAACTATAATTTGATTTTAGAACAGATCCCAGTTTGTTCTGGCATGTCTGGCCAACAAAAACATTTTGGTTTTGAAATGCTATAAAACAGATTTATTATTTTTAACTTTACCTTTCTAAGCTTAAATATGGTGATTATAACTTTCCTTTTCTTATCTAGTGTTGCAGAATAAAGAAAAAGTATTTACAAATTCCTACAAATTTAGAGCAAAAGATGGGACTTTTGTTACTTTAAAGAGTCAGTGGTTTAGTTTCATGAATCCGTGGACCAAAGAGCTGGAGTACATTGTATCAAACAACACTGTGGTATTGTAAGTAATTTGTATAACTCTCCATTTATTTTTTGCCATAATTACAGTTAGCACTATAACAGAAAATAACCTGCCTGGGGAGCAGAACAAGGCTAGAAAACATCAACCCTGCACAAAAAAAGGGCTGAACAACCTGGACAAACATTTTCTTGGCATTTATCAGCTATTTGTGTTTCAGGCTTAAGTCGTGGATTTGACTCTGAAAACTATGCTGTTTCCCAGTAGGAAAAAATTAGGTGAAAGAGTTTCTCCTTAAAGGAAGAAGGGAAGGATCTTTAAGAAAAGTAGATGTGAATAAATGGAACTGTCAAGTTAATTCTGCTTTTCCTTCTGGTCTTTACAACCCTCTGTGTGTCAGTTGACCCAATTCCAAGTGCTGCCCTACCCCCCAGGTGTCAGAAGGTGGAGAAGTACAATTGATAGATGGTGGAAATGCAAGGCAGGACAGAAAGATCCTCTCCAAACTGATTGTAAGGGTGGAGCCTGTGAGACACTAAATGGTTGTGTTTGATTCTTTTTATTAGTAGTTCTTTTTCATTCTCTGCACCTTGCAATGGAGCTGTAATTCAGATTGTTCCAGTGCTCCTGAGGATCTTTGCCAATGATTGGGGTTTTCAGAGAGGACAGAGAGGATTTTATTTCCATTAAACAAAGTTGTCAAGAGGGCCTTTTGCCCATTCTATATCTATTTCATGCCTTAAGTCAACATCACCCACCTCTTTTGCCCATGTCCTTTTCCCCAGGAGGACAGAGAAGAGCAGTTCAGACAGTCTGGGCAGTAGCTCAAGGATGCTTTTTGCCTGCCCTAGAGATGTGGCCTTTTGCAGCTGTCTGCAGGAGGGAAGGAGGGCAGCAGCTGTTGGCAGGAGGCAGCCTTTGACCTGTCCTTGTAGCAGTTGTTCCTGGTTACCTGATTCCCCCCTCCCCTCCCCAAGTAAAATTGGCAGCCCTCTTCCTTTGTCATGGAACACAGACAATCCTGTAGGCTTTCTTTTTTACTTGGAGAGTAAATGGAATTTAATATTTCATCCACTGCTCAGAAGCATTACAAAGAATTGAACATGGAAATATGTGAGGAATATCTTACATTTCCCTGGTTTGAGGATGTTAGCTTCGATTCTTTGTAAAGTATTATTGAAACGAAACGTAAATATATGCTGGATTTTGTTCTTGAAAGAAAACCAAACCTACTGACTTTTTGCGGTTTGTTTTAGATTTTTTTTCATTTCTTTAAATCTCAGAGGTCATAAGGAATCAGCTGAAGAAGTCCTCTACAGTTCCCAACCTCCAGAAGGCAAGTGTCATTCTTACAGTTATCACAGCTGCATCTCCTGATCAGTCAGTTTAGATTTATCCAGTGCAGGGATTTTTTTATTCTAGGTTGTGTGCAAGGAAGGATAAATTTTTTTTTAAGGCTACTTTTTTTTCAGTGTTTAGTTACTTACAGAATCCTAATTGATATAATTCACAGAACTCTAAAAAGAAGTGTATATAGCCTACTTTTAATTTCCAGCAGCTTCTAAGCTGGGGTTTTGGTTGGTAGGATATTGTGCTTCTGTCACAGACCCTTCATATTTTGCCCAGTTTTCTGAAAAAAATGCAGTTGTGCTGAGTTTATCTATAAAATACAGGGCAGTATTGATACAGAACATATTTTGTTATTATTTTTCTGCTATGCATAGATTCTGCTTTCTGCATGCTGTTTTATCATCTTGCTGTCAAGTCTTAATTTTTGCTTTTCTTAAATGTTCTTGCAATAACTCATTTCAGTTGGTGAGAAATCCAACGTTTTTTTTAAACTCATGTTCTTTGCAATGTCTGTGAGAGACACTGGAGGTGGCAATGATTAAATGTATTTCATTACTGGAGAACAAGAGTTTTCAAAAACATTATTCACTTTATATTGCAACATCCTCTGCCGTGAATCAGTATTTGTCAGGAAAATTAATCCACG
>VZRX01015447.1:239099-282101 GCA_013398075.1 Notiomystis cincta | reverse complement strand
CTCTCTTTCTTCTGGCACTTGCAGGAGCAGGCGGTGTTTGCACTGTAGGGCACCATTGGCTGATTCAACAACACAGGAGCACAAACATACAGGCTCACTCAAACACACACACACACACACACACACACAGAGAGCTCCACAGGAAAGTGATTGATGACCAGTTTTCATGTCAGAACTGTGATATTTCTGGCCAAACAGCTTTCTACCTTTTTTTTTTTTTTTTTTTGGTAGAAAAGCCACGGCATAAAGATAAGAGGCAGAGCACTTAAGACATGTTTACAAAGATTAAACCACTGACTTGGCTTTAGTTAAAGTAAATTCTCCTGCTTCCCACTGTGCAATGTAGGTTTACAAAGGGAGGACTGGCAAAGGTTGCTTCGTCTTCTTTTCTGGCACTGTCTGTTGGCTCCAAAACAAATGCACAACTTAAACCACATAAAAGGGCAGCAAGGTATTAGCACTTTTGAGGAGTTCAGCATCTGACGCATTCCTAATCTGCCTGGGTAGGCTTTTGATCTGAGCTGCTGCACTGCCTTTGTAATGACAGGGCAATTTAACAAGCCCAAAACTCGAGATTCTCTCTGCAGCCAAAAAGTTACCAAGCCCAGCACTCAGCCCCTCTCTGCTGCTGTTGTCTCTACTGCTGGGAGGACTGTCTGCTGCCCCACTCTCCCCTGGGGCCAGGAAGGTGCAGGGAGCCCCCCCTGTATTATAGCCCAAAATGCTCTCATTTTGCCAAGGTTGAGACCATAGTAGATCAACCTGAAGAAGGATTTTAGGAGGTTATAAAAGGGTGAAATTGCACTACTGCAAACCTCCAGCACAGAAGACAAGGTTTTACTACAGGGAATGTGCTATCTGCTCAGGCAGTCCCTGGAAGCAGAGGGCAGCAGAACAACCATGGCACAGCAGGGAAGAGGAACAACTATAGAAAATAATAGGTAATGGCAGAAACACAAATCTCAACAGAACAGATAAGAAATAACGAAGTAAGGCTTACAGAAAAATTTATTTAAAGATCTGAACTACATCTAGAAGTTTTGTATTAATGTATTTGCATTAGTGTATCTACATTAGTGTATCTGCATTAGTGACACATTATTATGCTCTGCTTGCAGAATGATATTCCCTTGGCTATAGTCAGAGAACAAGAAAGGACAAATGTCATGTGTACCTCCAAACAAATAATGTGCCTTTGAGATGATTTATCTCAGAATTCATTATTACAGCAAGCAATTATTTAATAATAGTAAACATGAGCATGGAGAAAGGAAAGGAATTTAACAACGGCCTTTCACTTTAGTTTTTGTCCCTGATGAGGAAAACAGTCCTTGAAGTCAGCTTTGATGGGGTGTAATCCAGAGGAAGACATGGTGGGGCAGGAGGTTTGTACTGAAAGGATATTGTATTGCCAGTCAAAGTGGAAGGACATATGGGAGAGGTGCGGCACAGCCTCTCCCAGGTTTAGTCATATTCAATATTTTTATTCATGCCCCAGACGATGGAACAGAGAGGATATACAGATGGCAGCCAGCAGGGAAGGACTGTCAGGAGTTTGGAAGACAAGATTAGAATTCAAAATGATCTTGAAAAACCAGTATTTTTAAGGTCTAACAGGAAAACATGCTACTCTGGAAACAAGCTTGCAGATTCCTCCTCACACGGGCAAAAACTGGCTGTATACTGCAGGATGGAACAGATGCCTGGCCAGCAGCTCTGCAGAAAACCATCCAGAGGCTGTAGAGGATCACAAGCTGAACAGCAACTTTGTGTTGTTGCAGAAGAGGGTAGCCCCAGACTAGCAATGTATAAACAGAATTACACCCTATGAAACATAAAACCAGTTTTCATCCCTGCAAAGTGACTGTGAGTATCTGTGTGCAGTCTGGTAAACTGCTCTCCAAGAAAGATGTGATTCAGCTGAAAATACTAAGCTGAAAGAACAGCAAAAGGGCTAATTAAAGGTCTAGAAACACAATGCAGGAGAAAATTTAAATTATACAGTTGCTTGAGTAGAGAGGCCTTTCTGCCATGACACACTGGGCGACAAGAGACCGACATAAAGGGAGGTAGACTGAGGTTAGACATCAGGAAGCACTTTCCTAATGCTAAAGGGAGATCATACAGGAACAACTGAACTGTGACATGTCCACCAGGGTAGGCTTTTGAAATGCTTGCTGGAGTATCTGAGATGCAGCTGATCCTGGCTGATGGTGGAGGGATGGTCCTACAAGCCTATAAATGAGATCAAATGGCCACATCCCAGCCCACTCCCTCAGGGTACACTCAAACCACAGTTTCTAGATCACAAAATTGCCTCTCAACATCTACCACAGGGCAGGAAAACACTTCAGTGGAAGGGCCCAAAACACAATCATGGCTTAAAGTGTTGCATGATCTACTATCTCCTTCATCATACTGGCTTCTTGGGATACAGGGAGCTGGGGTCAGTGGTAGAGAGTCAAAGGATCTGCACAAGGTCACTGCAAGCCTGGGAGACATATTTAATGGTCTGGTGGGTAAAGCTACAGCCATAACCACTGGGCTAAGCTGATTTCATTAGAAATAGTGGGAAATAAGTCTTACTTGGCAAAAAATCCCATGTACTCCAAAGCAACAAGTGAGTCAGAAGGAGAATAAAAAGAAAATTGCTAATAAGATCTCTCTTCTAACCCCATACATTGTGGCCTCTACTACAATACATATACCAGGCAAACAGTCCCTGGGAACCTCTTTTCTTTAGAGACAAATAAATTTTGAGTCAGAAGAAATTAAAAGCAGGCTTGGGATACAAATCTAGCAACAATCTCGAAAGAAACAAACCGAAGAGAAATTTGTACATTTTTAAGGATTTCTCCCTTTATTTCAAAGCAAAATGATGTTTTAACATCGATTTTCAGCCAATACTGTTAGTGCATACTGGCAGCAATAAGCATTTATGTCACTCAAAAAAAAAAATCCACAGAAAAAGTCCACAAAAATAAATATTGCAGACAATCAGTGGGTTAGAGTCTTGGGGGATTTAAAAGGCATAGCATGGAACCCATTTATCAAAATTCATAAAGGAGTAAGTGTGCTATAGGACTTTTCAGGGGAGGTAGAGCACATTCTGCTCACACTCAGGAGTGTGAGTGTGGCACAGCCAGCTGGGTTTTTAAATGCCTGCCATTGTGGTTTGCTCCATCCATCAGTCAGTCAGCTCCCAGATAAAGTTTCTTGCAGCATTCATTTCTGGGCCTTAATGCTCTTAAGAACCAATGAACTGTTGATTATGGGGGTGCCTCTGACTGTCAGAGGGTTTCTTTTACCCTCGTTACATGGCTTAGATGTTGGTGGGAAATAAGCAGATAGAAAAAACTGAGGAAACATCTAAAGACCATGAAAGGATGTATTCTCAACACAGACTCCTACCCAGCCCATTTGCAGAACTTGCAGACATGTCTATTTTGCATTTGGCAAGTGGGTGAATGAACAGAGAGATGACATTTTATACAGGCATTTGCAGTTATTTCTTTGTTGTACACAACGAGGTTGCACAACCATGCCATTTTCCACACACAAAATGGATGCAACTGTAAATTTTTCAGGTGCACTTTAAAATGCTGTTAAAAACCTCCGTATGACTCTTTCAACATGGAATTCACTGTTCTCGCTTCCACTTCTTCCCTACCTCACATCTTTAGCCAGAAACATTAAAAATACACAGAGCTCATAGAGAAGCACCAGTCTCAGCTCTGAATCTCCATGTTTTTCTGTGTTTGAATAAAATGTTTAATGTTACTTGAGCTGGCAAGAAAGGTGGGGGGTTGTGTGTGTCTTAGTAGAAATTAATGTTTTGGTTGGCTGGACAAGTTCAGGAAATTTCTGTAGTGAGCATGATGAGAGAGGATGTTTGGCAAGATGTTTTCCAACAGCTGGTACAGGTGAAGGATTAGGGGGAAAAAATGCTTAAGAGCCTTTTCCCTAAATTTTCTGCTTTGTACCCCTCTTAGATACACAATCAATTTAAAAGTTTCACACAAATCTCCCTGAAATCCATGGGTCTCTTTCCACTGGCTCAATAAGACTTGAAATAAATGCTCCAAATGCTGTGCTGGTTATTAAAAACATTTTGACATTCCTCCCTGCCCTCTTAAACACAGCTATTTTGGGAAGAAGCAGCAGATACTGGCCTCTCTATGCAGCCTGAACTCAGAGAAACCACCCAGGTGACTCTGCCCTTGGCCAGGACTCAACGATCTGTCAGGGTTCCAACAGGTTAGGTGATGGGGTGACCTGCCCCACTGCTTCTCCCTTGCTGCATGAATGAAGGGTGGGAAAAGAAAGGCTGTGGAGGGCACAGACCTTCAAACTCTTCAAACTGCCTGATGGCAAAGGAGGTATAGAGAGGGGAACAGGCTTGGATATGGTGTGTTTTGCCTCGTGGGATGTGAAGGGCAGAGATGGTCCTTAGCTGGTGCCTTCAAGCGCTTGATGCAAAGAGAGAGAAGGATCAGCCTTCAAAATTCAACATAATTTGTATGCAGAGAATTTCCAGCAACTATCTTCACCCCATTCACTCAGCAGTACAGCTCTGCAACAACATAAGTGCATTCATACAGAGTATTTGGTATTTATAATACATAGATACTTATGAAAAGTGAGCATTTACTGACTCCAGAATCGCTTTTGTTTAGTTCATTATGAAGGTCAGAATTATTATAAATCTACACAAATTGAAATAGTATTTTGGCATGGCTCTCATGTTTGAAGCAAGTCAATAAAAACAATGATATTAGGGTATCATTTAATCTTAGGAATCCATAGTGAGCACAAAGATCAAAATAAACTCTTGTGGCACACGTTTATTCACATATTAAGATTCCCTGAGACTGTTCTACATTACTGACTTTCATATGCTTGGGAAATAAGAAGGCTTTTTCATATTCATGCTCAGTGAGTGAAAACACATCACTCAGGAGACCATCTGCTTCTCTTGGAGTGTGGATCTTGACCTTAACACATTGGGCTGCATACAAACTCTGAGGAGAAATGATGTATTTGGGTGCTTCAGCACAATCTGAAAATCATAGATAATTCAGTCAGCATTCAGAGGATTCAATGTCAGTTCAGCTACTACAGCAGCCAAAATTATGGGAGATGATTCAAGTTTTCATCTCTCTGCTGTGGTACAATTATTCTGCCACAACCCATTTGCCATTTTATCCCAATTCATGTACACAGGGCAATACCTGGGTCCCCAAGAAATCAGTGAGAGTTTTGCCACTGGCTTCCCTGTGATCATGATTTAGCCTTTGTCAAGGAAAAGAAAAGTAAAAGAAAAAAAAAAAGAGAAGAAAAATAGAGGCAGCAAGTCCATCTGGAGAGTGGCAAGCTGCCCACCACCTTGTTGCCCACAGTCAGCACAGCCAGAACAAAGGCAGGAGAGGGGAGAGCTGTGGTCTGGATCACTTTCATACTCCTGAGGGCTCCCCAGGCTCCTGGGGGTTCACAGCACCTCCTTGGGCAGCCTCTCTGGAGGGAGCTGCTTTCTCTTCTATCAGTATAAACAGAACACTGGAAGAGGCTGCCCCACAACTTCTGTGCTCTCAGCTCCAAGTGGCTTCAAGATTAAACTGAAGGTTTTGCTATGTTGGGGTGGAGGAAGGACTTGCCTTTAGCACATCTTGCAGCTTGGAGAGTCAAGGTGTTTTGGCTGGTGGGGCTGTGCAAGGAGGGGGAGCTCAAATGCTTTAAATGTTTTCAAAAGCTGTATTACTTCCCAGGTTTGAGCCCTAGAAGTACTTTTGAAACAGGTTCCTGACAGCTGTCTCTGCTGAGGACATGCCCTTTTCTTCCTGAGTTAAGGCAATTGCAAAAGAGCACTTTAAGAGGAACTGGACACAACAGAAAGAAGAAAGTTGCCATGGTGGAGTGTTCCCATGGAGGCTTAAGGGCATAGAAACCACAGTGTTCAACACAGGCCCATATAACCTGCAGCAAATTAATTCCTAACTCTGGGTTCACAAGCTGAAACTGAGCCAAAGTAGAGTTTTCCTACATGAGGTGGCTACAGCACAGGTACATTCAATGCAGATAGCTCAGGTAATAGCAGGAGGAGGAGAAGTGGTAGCATCATCTGCAGAACCCTCCAGGAACTTGATGTATTCAGGTAGCAGTTCCCTGCTGCCACACCTGCACTGTCTGGTTACCTAAATCAGGGTAAAATTTACTTGAGCAACTTGCACTTTGTCAGGGCAAAATTATTGCTCGTGGCTGCTGCCTCAGCATTACTTCAGGTCTAGGCTGTCATTAGACTGTCTCAGGGCAAAGATAAAATTCATCTGTCTTGAAACCACTTCTTTGAGGTCACAGCAGCTTGATGTCAGCTGTGCACACAGTGTGCAGTGCAGAAGTAGAACAGCATAATGGCCTACTCTACACAGATGAGAAAACTGGTCATTTTGTCCTGACTTGGGGTGAGGGTCCAATTAGTCCCAGGACAAAAATTAATTGAATGCAGATACTCAGTGTCAGTGAGAAAACTACTCATAGCAGCTACCTTCTTGTACTAAGGAAAGAAGAAAATTAGGTAGTAAATCCACCAAGTGGTGGGTTTTGTTCCTTGTATACACACTCAATGAACCTTGAACCTTGCCCACGGTGTCCTGAAAAGTCCCAGAGTCCCACAGGTATTGAGGAGAGTGATCAAATCCCATACATGCATGAAATGACCACACTTTCCAAGTGGCACAAGGAAAATGATAGCAGGAAAAGGCACTCCTCTCCAAGTCTCAAAAAGGAAGTCACAGATGCAGAGGGTGAATGTCTTCTTGTATGAGCATTCACAGTGGCACATGGGGATCCAGAGGAGAAACAACTTCAGAAAGATAATCTAAAATATATAGGCTGAGGATACAAAAATGTCTTGCAGTCTGTGAGAAGCCCGAAGGGACCAAAGCCTTACCTGGTAATAGTTAGGGTGAAAGAGAACTTTCTCCTGATAAGAAACCAAAGGAAAGAGATGAGCTGCAACGACAACACACAGCCTTTGGAAAATAAAAACTGCAGATTGGAATATCAACCAACCAAAAAGACTGAGACTTTAGAAAATTCCTGTGAATGAGATGGGAGAGGCTAATGTCCCAGTGGGAGACCACTGGAAATATTGTTACAAAATCTGCAAGGCTGTAGAGCAATGCTTGGAAGAAATCCAGGTACAAAGAACAAGGGATGGTTTGATAAAGACCCTGAAAAGTCTTGGAAAACAGCATGTGACAAGGGTCACATGCTGCTAGGCTCACAAGATGATATTTGTGGGGAGAAGGAGACAGAGCAGGAGATGCTCCTAAAAGCATCTGACCAAGGGAGAGGCATGGAGGGTGTCAGCCGCTAGGAGCTTGGACATGTGGGAAAAAAGGAGTTTCTCCACATTGCAAGGCACCTCCTCGACATGGAAAGAGGCTTTGGCTTTAAGAAATACCAGTACACAACCTGCCACCCCTATGCTCATAGCCCAAGGCCTGAGGTGCTGCAGGAGGTGCGTGTGCAGCAGCTTGGCTACGAGCACGGCAGCAGCCATAGCAGGATGGAGCACCTTGCTGTCACTCTTTCCAGCCCCCAGAGCAGTTCTGAGCCAATTCCCAAAGCCACCCCAGTGGTAATGAGCATAAAGTCTCAGGAAGGATTCAGAGCCAGATTTTAATAATGTCCTGTTCCTGCCACATTATTAAAGACAAGGCGGGTAAATTCACTCAAAGACTTTGTGAATTAGTTTTGATGATTGGGTGGCTTGAATTGATTCCAGGGGAATGGCAGGTCTTTTGCCTGATTGTGCACAGGAGGGAGTGAGAAGAGTCAGAATAGGCTGGAATATCTCCTTTCCCAGTGCAGTGTGCAGAGGCAGAGCCTGTCCCTCCAGAGACACTCTTTACTGAGTAAACGGTAGCAGAGTATCCACATTAAATCAGAGGGACAAATCTTGGCAAGGTTGGCATGGTCTCTCTCTGAAGCTATGTGGGCACATTAAGGCTTTCAGCACTTAACTTGGGAACAGAACAGAGAACAAATATCCAGGGGCCACAAGGGTGTAGCCGTGGGATAGAACTGACCCAAATCTTCTTGTTATTTTTGTTGCTATTGTTTTTCTATTAGTTCCTATTACAGCATGTGAAGGGTCTGTTCTTGACCCAATAGCAAAACTGGCCTCTTTTGAAAACCCTGTCTCCCATGGCTGTCAGGATTGGAAAGTTTTTGCATAAGTTAAAATTTGTGTTTTGACTTTACAAGTTGGAAAATTTTAGAGATGAAATGAACCAGAGCTGTGGGAAGGAGAGAGGGGAAAGAGTTAAAAAGGTTACAAAAGTGTAGATATGAAACTGAGGAAAATTAAGTATCAAAAATCACATTTGATAAAATGCAGCAAGTATTCTTGTTTGGTTTCTGATTTCATTTCCCATTTGAAGCTGAATTGAGCTACTAAATTGTTATTGCAGGAGGTAGGTCAGAGTGTGCAAAGGAATGCAAGAAAGAAATACCCTTCAGATTATAAATACTGGCATCATCAGTCATTAGCCATAGTGGGGTCTTCTCACTGCCTAATGTGCAAAATAATTCAGGAAAGATTTTGAACTTGAACTTGAAAAGCAGAGTGTGCTCTATTCTAAAATGAGACACAGAAACATTAAAGAAAGTGACAAGACTAAAATGATCTGCAGACGGCTCCCTGTGGCCAGACCAATAGGAACATTCAGCATAGAATTAGCTCAAAATTAGCCCTAGTTTTCATTCAGAGCTGGTACAGCTCAGAGTCATTAGCCACCACAGTCGGTGTCTGCTCCTGCAGGACCTGCTGAAACCTGGGTCTGACATTTCAGCATTCTTTCTGGCCTGCCAAGCTTCTTTCTACAGAACAGGGAAGTTTTGCAAGAAGTCTTTGCAAAATGTTGTAATAATGAAAACTTTAAAAATACACAGCTGTTTTGCAAAACCCTTGTAACAAAGACTCCTTTGAGATCAGCTCCATACAGGCTCTGAAGTGGATGTGCTACCACCAGTCCTCTCAACAGAGACATTATGCAGCCTGACGCTCCCTCCATGCCTCTCTCACCCCACGGCTCCCCTGCCTGGACCTTGTTCCTTTCAGGCAGTGCTGCCTGCTCAAATCCCTGCTTCAGTCCCTTCATTTGGGTGCCAGAAACTGCTTCCAGGGGTTATTATTCCAAGGCACATTTGTCCCTTGGGGTGACCTCCTCATAGGGCTATTTGTCTTGCCTTGCTGCTGCTATGGCTTAAACAGGACAAACTGGGATATCATTTTGGGTGAAATTTAGCTGCAGCTGAACTTAGTAAAACTGAGGAAAAGAAGTCCATGAGATCTACAAACACCTGAGCAGCTGATCCCCTGCTTTGTTGACTCAGCCTTCCTCCACATGTACCAACATGTTTGCATGCTGTGAGCACTGTACAGGGTGCTGCTGTTCCTGAAACCTACGTGTTGGTGGTTGGCATCAAGCCAGACTCCTGGATCATTGTTACTGACAAGTGTTTAGTGGAATCCATTTTCCAAAGTGAATAGTTTATTGGGATTTGGAAAGTTGTTGCAAATAAGGTAGTGCCTTAATCTATTTAAGGTGCTTTTATTACCACAGGGAGCACAGGGATTCAGCTTTTCAGTGTTACAAGTATTTCCCTAAAGTGATCATTAGAAGAAATAACTCCTAGATTCTCAAATGCTGGTATCTGTACATAAGCTTTATTTCCAGTAAATTTTAATGACAAAAGAAAGCTGACCAATGCAGGATATGATGGCTTTCACTCTCCTAGGGAGAGTTTGGGCAGGGCCTGGCTCCTCTCATCCTACGCTGCTGTATCTCTTTGCCTTAGCATCAAAGATAAGTAAGGTGGGAATCACAAACCTGTCAGGAAGGAGTAGATGGGGAGGAACCAGTTTGTCCCAGATATCCACAGGATAAAACTCTTGTGTTGGTCTTCCATGGCTCTTCTTCAGGGTTCTGAACACAAACAGGGTAAGAATGAAGTGTGGTTATACTCGGTGGAACTGAAGCCTTGTCTGGCTTGGTATCCCATCTCTGAAAGCGGTCAGATGCACTCCTCAGGAGAAAAACAGAGGAAGCATGTACCATGCTCCCTAGAAATGCCCTACCAGACTCAGCATTCTACGTCCCAGGGACTCCTTGTGGCCCCCAGCCAGGAGACCAGAGGACATTGTTTCACCAAGCATTGCGGTGGGTGCCGACTTGAGGAGCTGTTGGACCAGGCTCTCAGGGAGGTACACACACTGTGTGACAGAGTTGTCAGTGGTAACATTTGTCTCATGGATCCTGGCTTTTTCATAGACAAAAACTGGAAGAGGCTCAGCTTCATCTGATCCACCACACTGCTGCAGCAATAAGGAGTATATGACCCCTGACAGATGTTATTCTCACCTGCTCTTGAGGCGAGCAGAGGGGAGAGCCACAGCCTCCCTAAGCAGACTGTGTTTCATCACTCTCAAAGTTGGGAATTTGCTTTGTAACATGGAACCCGAATATTCTTTGCTGCAAATTAAGCTAAATTCCTGTTGACCTTTTCCTGACAGCTACAGGGGACCATTTTATTCACTGGTCTCTTTGTTGCAGTCTTTGCATTCTGGAAAATGTATCACATCCCCCTTTGTCTCTTCTCTTTCAGTAAAACAAACCCCATTCTCTCAACCTTTCTTTGTAGGCTATGTTTTTTAAACCTCTTCTTACTGTCTTTTGGGTTCCCATAAGGGTGTCTGCTTATTAAAATAGAAGCTTAATTTTACAAGGGTTGCTACGTTACTTGGCACAGCAGAAAATAATAACAAAGGCTACACTACCACTAGGAAATCCAAGATAAGATCACAGAGTGGAGGGATAGGGTGGATCTCAAGAGATCATCCAGTCTGTTTCCTTGCACTAGGGCAAGTTCAAGTGAAACAAGAAAATCCCTTAAGATTTGTCAGGTCAATGATGACAACTTTCATTGATGGCACGTCTCCAGTTTCCTGGCAGTCTACCCCATGGATTTTACCGTCCTTGCATGAATCTGTTGTATGTTGTTACAACTGGGAGGATTAAACTTCTTAAAGATTTTAAAATCACACATGACTATTGAGCTCCAAACCAGTAAATAGTCTGAGGGAATAGAGGTATAAAAAGGGATAGAAGCTGTGAAAATGAAGGCTTTTTCATTTTATTTTGTTCCCTGTTCCTGAATTGACTGTTTGTTTCTTGTACCTTTAAAGTATTCAACTATAGTAAATGCTTAAAATAAAGATGAGATAAATAGGTAACATATTTAAAGACCGGGCCTAGAAATCCTGGTGCATAACTTCCACTTGGCACTTTCTTGGCAGAATTTCAGCCACAGAATAATTTTTCATTCTATAGGTAGCAAAATGACTGAGTTCCCTGGCAAAGGCCAAACTAATTCTCCCCATCCTTTGGTTTTATTGGTTCTAGGCTAATTTCACCCAAAACCAGGTGAAAAATATAAGCTTCTCTTCCTGTCAGTTCCTTGCCATAGATACATTGTCAGGACTGTGAGCTGTAC
This sequence comes from Notiomystis cincta, assembly GCA_013398075.1. NCBI lineage: Eukaryota > Metazoa > Chordata > Aves > Passeriformes > Notiomystidae > Notiomystis > Notiomystis cincta. The sequence continues at coordinate 270,542 of VZRX01015447.1, read as the reverse complement.
TGAGGGTTTCTTTGGGCCTGAAGCCCATGATGGGTTTCTGAAGGCTACAGAGTCAGAAGACCTTTTGAAGGTTCCAACAGGAGCTGGCTGGAAGCTTCATATAGGATCAGAATGTTCCCTTGAAGACGTGATTTTATACCACTGTTCTCCTTTCAAGGAGCAACCACTGCACAAGTTCACATAAGTGGGCCCTCTGTCCCAGACAGGGTCCTGTCGAAACCACATCTCCATGCCCTGTGTTCATGGCAGGGTCCCAGGCCAGCAGATGCCACCTGTCCCAGCGTGGTTGGGGTGGAAGAGTTATCGTACAGGCACTGGCCCTGCAAGGCCCCGTGTAAGCCCTGAAAGCAGCAATGCAGACCATGCATGTGTGGCTGCTCTGGCTCTTGCTCAACTATTTCGTTGTTATCACTGCTCATAAACAGAAATGTTTCACTCCACAGGGTTCCCTTGCATTAATCTTGATGTCATCTCTCCCCCCTGCTCAGAGGCAAAATGTTTCTGCCGGGACAATGAATATGTGAGCGTAGAGAAAGAGGAGTGATGTGCTTTTGCTTTAACCAAATGGTCTTTCAAAAGTTGAAGCTAATGAAGATCCACTTAACAACTCTTCATATAGCTCCGATAAACAAAATGTTTCCAACTGGAATTTAAAAAGCTGAACATAATAATATGAAGAGGGAATACGAGCTTCCCCTTGTCAACTGGCTACTAACAAAAGAAAAATATGAGGAGTGAATACTTAAAAAAAAAAGACCAACAGTGCTGTAATATAATTAAAACCATTAAAAATGCTGTACTCTGGTTTTGCTCCCTGAAGCACTATGTTATTTTTCTTTTTAAAGCTGTCACCACATTTTGATACCATAAGGAATAAAGTAAATCAAGGCAAACCTCCATTTCAAAGTTGGAGGATTTGCTAGAAATAGTAACTTAAACTTCAGTAACTAGCAGATGATGCTTAATCAACTGCAGCTATCAACATCTCTCTTTTTATTTGTTGACAGTAGGTATTCCTCAGGTACATAAGCAGGACTGAAGTGAAGGAATGACAAATGCAGAGACAAGGCCAAGAGAAAGCACCCACAAAAAACCTGCAATTTTAGAAGCTCAGGAAAGCCCCATTCAGCAAAGTGCTGAACTAGAATGATCCATATTATATGTGTAACTTAAGAGTATCCAACATTGGTTTTTTTTCATTTGGCAGCCCTTCAGACAGAGGTAAGACAACCTTCCTATCCCTTGCTATCATATTCCAAAGTTTTCCCAATGCCATGGAGGTGATGTAATTCTGACACATGAGCAGAGATTCTACTTGCCAGCAAGCTGCATGGGGCCACTCTTCTGCTAGAGACATAAAAGTATGAAACAAGGGGTTGTAGGACTGAGCCACATCATGCATGTACCTCTTTTACTTTCTTCTTGAGGAAAAATGTCGTCTACTGACATTGGAAATGGGGCTAGAGGGCAATGCACAAAGCAAGGAATATTCAAAAAAATTATTGCAATGAATGTACAATCATAACATTTTAAGCAATAAACCATGAAGAAAAAAAAATGGAAAATGTATTAACTACATTCCTGGCTAGTCACACAAAATTGTCAGTTATCATTTTTGAACCTTGAGAACAAACAGCTTATTTAGGAAACTCATTCAACCTCTACCCTACCAGCTTCTAAAAACTTAAAAAGCAAATCTAGAAAGATGAGTATACTCTAATAGCAGATTTCTCACTGGACTTGTGGCACTACACAGGAACTCAGACAAGCAATACTGAAGACCCCAGTTGTTATCCTCCCAAGGGTGAACAGGACTGTTACTTGTTACTTGCACCACTCTGCAGGGCCTCAGGGCATTGCAGAGCTGGGAACAGGATGCATCAGATCCCACACAAACTCTTTTTAAGATCCGAAGATGCAGACTTCTCCTTTCTCAGCCTATAACCTCAGGAAAAAGAAGATGCAAAGAAATACAAGAAATATGCTGTGAACAACTCTTCCAGTGATAGGGGACACGGGCCACAGTATTGACATGAGTGTACAGTCACAATATACTCAGTGTATTGTTAGGGGATAGAAGAATAGTTGCAAAAAGAATCTTTTCAGTGCGGCAAATTAGCATAAATTGGCTACATTTCAGCAAATTATGCTATAGAGTTGTGTTTTGCAGAGAAGCTTTATAAAGCTGCTGGTAGTGTGGTAGAATAACAAACCAGAAATGAATGTTGCTGTTCAGGTGGAATATAGCTCACAAAAGGTTGTCTTCACGATTTCTTTACCTTATGAGCCAAAACCAGATCGTTTACCACAAGCTCTTGGTATACTGTGCCCTAGTTTTACTCAGTTTGTTCCAGCAAATCACTGGTAGAAGAGACACATTGTTGATCCAAGGGCTTCATACAGATTCCAAGCTGACAATATGAAGACAAGTTTCTAACTAATACAAATGATCCCTGGCACCAGCCTAGCAGTCAAACACAACACACACTCTCAGTTGGAGATTTGCAAACCTGCCCACTGAACCCTCCGAGGCCACATTTGTTCTCTGCTATGTCATGTTGAACCTTTCAGCTGCATTCAAGTGCTTGCACACAAGATCTGCAGAAGAAAACATCTTCCTTTGCTTTTTTTGTTTCCTACCACCCTGTTTTCAGTGACATCTGGACCTTTCAGATGAGGACAAGAATATTCCACCTGTAGAAGAAGATCTCTTGTCTTGACATCATCAATTTAAACAGAAAAAGTCCCAGAATAGGCACCCAACAGGATCTGAGATCAGATCCTGAAAGTTGACTTCTCTGGCTTAGTGCTGGAGAGGACCTTCAGCCACTACTTTTTCCACAGGGATAAATCTCCAAACAGTGGTAGGAAAGGCAGGCCCAAGGATTTGTCTCAAGGGAATAAGGTACTAAAAAGAGTTTGTGGTAAAACAGTCTAGCAGAGCACTTTGTGTCTCTTCTGACCGCAGATGAAATGATGGGGCCAGATGTGTCTCATGGGCCACCGACTAGAAAAAACTGGTTGTGAACCTTCCTTGGATCAACATGAAAGAAGCCGAGGGTTACAGAGTACCAAAGCTGCCAATAGATGAGACTCTTTGATGTTTTTTATGAACAAAAAAATGGACAGAAACATTTTTAATTGTGCATTAGCATTTTCTGTTGTGTGGGTTTTTTTCCAAGTGACTCTGTGATTGTTGATATTAATTAAAGTGAATGGTAGATTATTTTCTAAAGGCTATAATTTAAACCAGTAGTTGAATATAGACTAGAGTGTAACATTCTTCAGCTCAAACCACAAGGTATGCAAGCTGGGAATGAACTCTATTTCTTTCCCGTTGAAGGACAGATTAAATATTTTTTATTAATTCTAATGCTAGCAAAGAAAGTAAGATCCCCATTTTTCCTTCAATTTCTCTCTACACTTAATTGATGTATTCTACCAAGCTGTCAAGCTGCTTTTAAACTCCATTTTTTTCATAGAAATATTATCCTCCTTTTATTAGTTTTAGTTGATAAATGAATCAAGACCCTTTGAGGTATTGTGTACTGTCAATGGAATACATCTTTCAGATGCATCCACTGCAACAGAGCTGAAAAAATATATATCATGAAACACTTAATAAAAAAGATACACAGATTTGTCTTTTACAAGATCATGGGACTTGAGTCTGTCTCCAGGGAGGAGTTCCAACATGAGAAAGAAAATACATAGTTCAAAAGCCCATGTTTTCAATTTGCGGCCACATGGTTTAAATTATCCCTGTATTTATTAAGGGCGCTAAATGGGCAGCTTGACTTAGGGGAAAGGGTCATTCAAGTTGAGAATAGTCATGTTTAATCCCTCAGCTAGCTGCAGGTTAAATTTACTCTAAGATGCTGAATATTCTTTGTATAGTGTGTGTTAAAATACCACATGAGATGCAGCTGGAGGGTTTTTGCCATTTATTGTTGGTTTATTTGGGTTTTGGGGTTTTTTTAACTTTTAGATAGCTGCATTGTAAACAGCAATAGAAAACTGTTAAACACCTAGTGTGGAAGCACAGCATTGTCCTATATGCCATACAAACCTATCCTATTGCCACCCCTTGTACTTCAGTTTCACACATGTGTGTGCAGTGTTTTGTGGTCAACTCGATTTCCCTGTTACTCGATGTTGTACATTTTCGTGTAATCGGAACCACAAAAAACAGAGTAATGTAAGATGTCTTTTCCACTTTGTGCTGAGGCCTTGAGATAGTAGGTTTTTGGATATTGCATGCACTTGCCTGTGAACTTGCTTGCTCAGCATTTCAGGTGGGAAAAAAAGAAAATTAACCGAAATCCAAAAAGCAGAAATTAGAGCAAACAAAACAGCATTTCCAAATGGACAGGTAATATGAAATTTAAAGATTTGAAAGATTTTAAAGATGAAAATATGTAGCTAACTATCATCAAGGCAGTTTATCCTAAAGTTAATATCCTTTTGGTGGTTTGCCTACAGACATGCCCTGATGGGAATTTAAAATACATTTCTTCTATCTATCTATCTATCTATCTATCTATCTATCTATCTATCTATCTATCTATCTATCTATCTATCTATCTGTTAATTCGCCCAGGTAATCACCTGGATTTTGTTCATGAGATGCCACTGGATAATTGAAAACATCCAAAAGGCCCACTGTGTTTGACACAGACCTGAGAGTGTTGCTCTTGCTCTTCAGTTGGCCTGAAGCTGAAGGCTATGGAAACTAGGATGGCCTGAGTGCTCACATCCAGCTTCAGTATCTGAACATTTTCAAGGAAAAAAAAAGCAACAACCAGAGCACAGAGGATTTCTGACCAAAGTCATGTCTAAAGTCACTTTTAAATTCAAATAAATATTTGTGGGAAAACTGCTTTCCCTATTCTCCTAGAGCTCATAATTTAATTATAGTAGCCGCCAGGCATCTTTAACTTTTGTGACCAGAAGATCACTCTGGGTCTCAGTGACCTTGGCTGTTGTAACAGGGTAATATTTTCACAAGGATGAAATGTTCTTGAATATATTTCTCCAATGTACTGGTGTTTGCAGGCATTTCTCAGCAGATCTGACCTGAAGTGCAAACATAATTCTTTTGTTTCACCTAGAGGTTTATTGACAAACTCCAGAAATATCGTGTTCCTCTTCCATTTGCTGAATCTCACTCTCTGTGAGAAGACAAAGATGCTGGTATTCTTCCTTTGAGCCCTCCATCATCAGTGGGAGTCTGAGCCAAAGGTCTGAGCCTGGGAGCCTTTGAAAATCATCCAGTGGCCACACATCTAAACGTGAAGAGAAACAAGAAGGCAGTGAAAAAGAGCAAGAGAGAAAACGAGTAAGAACACAATCCTTTGGGGTTTTCTTCAAGATATTTCAGTGTAATATTTCATGTAAAATTGCTCCTAAAGTTCATTGCAAACACTTGTCAACAAAGTTCAATGAAAAAACCCAGACAGGTGGGAATTAGTGTTCTAAAAATGCCACTCTTTCATTCACACGTTAAGCAATAGTTGTGAAAGGCAGGAGTTAAATCATCAGCTCAAGAAAGATGCAATAACCAAAGTCTCTGCATTCTTTTGTTGGTGAATAATCTTCTATTCTATACTCATTCAATGTCACATTTTCCCCAGTTCTTCTGAAAATGCCACAATCTGTTTTATCAAACTAAAGAAATCTCATGTATTAAGACCTTAAGCTTATTACCTATGGCTCATTTTTCCATTTGGATCATGCAAATGCAAATCTTTAGCTTTATCAAAGAATCAGAGGATCATGGGATGGTTTGGATTGGAAGGGACCTTAAAGATCATCTAGTTCCAACCCATCTCCAATAAGCAAGGACACTTTTCACTAGTCCAGGTTGCTCAGGGGCTTGAACACTTAAGGGGATGGGGCATCCACCACTTACCCAGGCAACCTGTTTCAGGTCCTCACCATCTTCATAGAGAAGATTTTCCTCCTAATATTTATTTAAACCTACTCTCTTTCAGTTTAAAGCCATTCCCTAATACTGATCCCTGAGGAATGCCACTTATCATTGCTTTCTGCTTGGTGTCAAGCCGCTGACTGTAATTCTTTAAATATGACCAACCAGCCAACTCCTTATCCACCAGGTGGCCCATCCATTAAATCTATGTCTCTCCAATTTAGAGACATGGATGTCATGCAGGACAGTGTCTATTTCTTTGTACAAGTCCAGGTAGATGACATCAGTTTCTCTTCCTTTATCCAATTTTATCAAGGCTTTAATTTTCTTAACATGATCTCTGCCTACTCAGACAATTTATCTGTATTCTGCCCAGGCTACATATCCTTCCTTTCACTCTCTGTAGGCTTTCTTTTTTTGCATGAGTTTGTCCAGGGGCTTTTGTTCATCCATGCAGCCCTCCTGATGTTTTTGTTTGACTTGTTTTCTGTTGGGATGCATCACTTCTGACCTTGGAGGAGGTGATCCTTGAATATCTTGGGTCTCAATTCCCTCCAGGGGATGATTCTATGGTAATCTTCCAGGTAGTTCCCTGAAGAGGCCAAAGTCTGCTCTCCCAAAGCCCGGAGTAGTGACGCTGTACACTCTCCTTGCTGCCCTAAGGATCTTGAACTCCACCATTTCACGGTCACTGCACCCAAGGCTGCCCTTGAATATCCCATTCCCCACTAGCCCCTTTTGTTGGTAAGAACAAGGTTTCATCACAGCACATTTCCCTGTTGGTTCCTCCATCACTTGGAAAAGAAGCTATTATCAATGCATTCCAGAAACCTCCTAGATTGCTTATCCTCTGATGTGTTGCCCCTCCAACCGCTATTGAGGTGGTTGAAGTCTCCCACAAAGACCAGGACTTGTAAAAGTGAGGCTGCTCGTATCTGTCTATAGAGACACTCATCCACTCAGTTTTCCTGGTCAGGTGGCCTATAGCAGACCCTTAAAACAATGTGACCTCTGCCCTCCTTTTAATCCTGACCCATAAGCTCCGAGTTGGCTCTTCCATTCCTAGGCAGAGCTCCATGCTCTCCAGCTGGTCATTGACAGGGAGGGTAACACACCCTCCTCATCTTCCCTGACTGCACTTTAAATCATATTGATCTGAGCTGTCCATAAAATTTTCAAGTAGGCTTAAGAAGGCATTCTGAACACATTCATCTCATTCAGAGAAATGATGTACAGCTTACTTTTCCAAATGCCATATTTCAGCTAAGTACAGTTAGCCTTTCTCTGCTGGAAACTATTATGTTACTCCTTGAGAAATCATGGTAGTATAATATAGCAAGCATACAAGACATGGGCTTTAGGAAAAAAATATAAGGTCTTGCATTCTTGCATGGTTAAGGTTATTTTCTTGAACAAGGGGATAAAAAGCCCCAAATACTGGAAATCTAAGAGACAAGGAACAGGCCTTCTCAGAAAATGTTTCAGCTGATTTTTTCAGACCCCTAAGTTTGAACAGATCATATACTGATACAAATATTCTCTTAATCTTTGGGCTCTTATGAAACGGAGACACAACTCCAAATCAGTTTAGTCCTTATTTTGAAATCAAAGGCAGATTGATCAACAAAGCCCAGAAGGTTTTGACTATCTGAAGTGGCTGCAATGTGCTTAATGGGCCTTGGACACTTTGCACCTAAACCACAAATTCAAGTCTGGTTCGGTTTCATAATGCATGAAAATCTTCACGGAAGAAGGTTTCATTAGCTAATACAATTTGATAAATAACAAAGACAGGCTTGACCTGCTGGGTTTTGCCATATATGCTAAAGATTTCTGCCCACAGTCCTGTTTTTCCTGAGAAGAGATAAATGATTATTTTTTATTTTAAATCAAAGGGAGTGTTTTTACTCAAACAGAGTTCCAACACATACATCTTGTTCAAAATTTTATCTCACTGATGTGATTAGAAAACCACTGTATAAGCTACTCTTAAGTAACCCAGCAGTCCAGAGAAATTTCAGTGCTCTGTGTTAGTTTTCTGGGTAGCTTTAAGAATCTGAAGTTGAAAGGAAGAAATTTCAATAAGAGCAAGATCTGGATTACTAACAGTACACTTACGACATCCATCTACTCAGAAAGCCTCAGGCACTTTTGGCAGTAGATAAATGTTTGCCTCTTCAAACCAGGAGACCTGTCACCGTGCTCAGAGCTGGATGTTAAATTCCTTGAGTCACATCTCATGACGATTCCAGGATGCCTGAATTTTCTCCCTTGTTCCTAGGTAATTATGACCTCATATTTATTGTGCCACTTAAAATCCAAGGTCATTAGTTTAACATACATGTTGTGTTACTAATTCAAGTATGTAGGTACCCCAAATGCTGTATAAACTTGTATTTAAGGTCATCTAGGTTATCTTGATTTCCCTGCCTAGGGATCGGTTCAAACTGGCCCCATCACAGTAGTGTAAAACATAGACCCTCTGAGTAGTAAGAAAGCAACCACTCCTACAAGATTATGACAAATATTTTAAATAAGAATCTTTTATTCAACTTTCTTTCTCTTTGGGTGGTTTGTGGGGGATTGACAGCAATGCATCTCATACTACTATGCTGGATTGCAGCATTTTTTGGCAAAATAGGTGAATATGCAAGGTGTCAAAGTTCAGCATTTTGAGGGCTATACAGTCTATTTCCTGCAGTGGCCATGAGAACAGGGGCTGAGCAGGAGGAATGAAAGAGGAATCCCAAGTACAGATGTCCCGAGCACAGACTCAGTGCAACCAAGAACAGATTGTTCATCGTTGGGCTGAGGCCAGTTGGATGAGGTTCAACGAGGCCGAGCCCAGGTCCTGCACTTGGGTCACAACAACCCCTGCAGTGCTGCAGGCTGAGGGAAGAGTGGTTGGAAAGCTGCCCGGCAGAAAACAACCTGGGAGTGCTGGTCTACAGCAGCTGAACCTGAGCCAGAGTGTGCCCAGGTGGCCAAGAAGGCCAATGACATCCTGGCCTGGATCAGCAGCAGTGTGGCCAGCAGGAACAGGGCAGGGATTGTCCCTCTATGCTCATCATTGGTGAGGCCACACCTTGAATCCTGTATCCAGTTCTGGGCCCCTCAATTCAGGAAGGACATTGAGGTGCTGGTTGGAGTGTATCCAGAGAAGGGCAATGGAGCTGTGGAATGGTCTGGAACATATTTCCTATGAGGAGTGGCTGAGGGAGCTGGGGATGTTTAGCCTGGAGAAAAGGAGGCTCAGGGGGGACCTTATAATTCTCTACAACTGCCTGAAAGACGGGTAGAGCCAGGTCAAGGTCAGTTTCTTCTCCCAAGGAAATAGTGACAGGACAATAAGAAAGGCCTCATATTGCACAAGTGAAGGTTTAGATTGGATATTAGGAAAAAATTCCACTAAAGGGTTGGCAAACATTGGCACAGGTTCCTCAGAGAAGGGATAGAGGATACCCTGGAGGTACTGAAAAGATGTGTAGATGAGGCACTTGGGGACAATGTTTAGTGGTGGACTTAGTGGTGTTAGGTTAATGGCTGTACTTGATGATCTTAAACGTCTTTTCCAACCTAAATGATTCTTTGTTTCTATGGTTTATTTTTCTGCCAACAGCAACATTAGGGATGGATTTGCTGATTTTAAAAGACTCCAAGCAGCAGTGTGTTTGCTGTCTCATCCAATATTTTAGTCCTGTGTTTGATTACCTTCACTACAGAGAGAACATAGTAAGTACGCTAGAGGGATATTACAGATTTAAGAACTCACAGTTAATGGCATTGTTCCTCTGCTATAATAGATCTTATTTTAAAATTAATTCTTCATTCAATTTGTATCTTTCTGTAGGTTTCTGTAGGTTTAATAAACAGAACCATGAGTTTAACCACTGACTTGGAATAATTTAGATTAGATTGCTGAAGGTCATCAAGCCCAACATGCTCAAAACAGGGTTAGGTTGCTCAGTACAGTCAGGCTTTGAACACCTCCAAGAACAGAGGCATCAAAACCTCTTAGGACAACCTGTGCCAATATTTTGCCACCTTTTTGGGGAAAATCTTTCCTGATATTCATCAAAACTTCATTCATTGCAATTTCTGTCTGCTACCTATTATTCTGTCAATGTGGACCTGTGTGAACAGTACAAACCTGTCTTCTCCCTCTCCTCTCATTAGCTAATGAGTAGCAGGACCAACAACACATCTGACCTAACTGGCTCATGGATCTGCAGTGCCAGTCCTCAGAAACTTGTTGGATTGCCTGTGCCCTGCCATGTTGCCCATTCAGGTGGTTAGTCACCCAGGAGAGCCAGAGGCTGCAATCAACTCCTTTCATCTCTCCGCCAACTTCTCACAGACCAGTAACACAAACCAAAAAAGTGTAGAGAAACTGAAATCACAGCCAATGGGCCTTATGAACAGTGACCAATTTTTTCAAACATTTTAACCACGGAATTTTGGTGAACATTTATAGCTCTCTAGTCCTTTTGTTCATCTACAAAATGACAGCAACTGTGTAGCAAAACTCCAATAGTCACTAATTCTCACAATTATGCTAGAAATTAATCATCATCATCTCCGCAGGTAATAAATTTACATGGCATATCTCTCTTGGTTACAGCTAACAACATTCCTGTCCCCTAACCCAGCATCTCATATGGGCACAAAAAAAGCATTTATCCACCTTTCTCCTCTTTTGTATTGGCATTCATGATTTTATCACAAATATCAACAGGCAGAAAGCTATTTTGGCTCTTTACAGGTTTAAAAAAAACAGCTTATCTTTTTTAACTCCATTGGGATCAGACCTTTTTTCTGTTCTTTATATATTTTTTAATGTTTCATTCTTTCTTTGTTTTACCAGGGAAGCTTTTTTTCTGATGGTGTTCTACATAACCCTTTTTTTGTTGATGGAATCATGGGGTTTGGAAAAACTAGCATAATATTCCTGAACAATTCCTGATTTTTCTGAGCGCCTTTCCACTTAAAATGCATATGCTTAGTCAGTTATGCCAGCAAATGCTCTAAGCTTTGGAAAGCTGTCCCTAATAAAGTTCCAAATGGGCAGATTTTGGTCAATACCCTATTTCATTTGTATAAAATAAATCTAAATTGACTGTGATCTCTGGTACCTCAGCAACTGTGCTATTTTGGGTTTGTAACTAACACTTTCTCATTCAGCAAACTTAAGTCCACTATCAGGTTACCTTGTACTGGATACAGGATTTCCTGTTTTGCAAAGAAAACATTGTTGTATTATTTATAGAAACACTAAGGAAATTCGTTATTGGCTGCAGGACATCAGCACCAAATGGCTCTCTGGTTGAAGTCATCTATGATAAGTTTCTTGCTTGCCTTTTTGACTGTTGTTATTTCCCACATTCCCTATAAATTATTAACTGATGCCTAAAGAACGGCCACATTATCTCCTAGAAATTGTTCCTGAGCTATGAAAGACCCTTATCTGTAACCTCTTTTGCTTTAAATAACTGCACAAACTGAGCTTTCAGGTTTAGGCAACCTTAAAGATATACCTAGAGGGTATGAAGAACTGGAGCAGAGAGATTGGCACATTAGTAGAGACCTTTGGACGCAGCACAACACCCACCTCTTTAACAGGACGAGGTCCAGAGGCAACTTATCTCAGTAACCTGGACACTTCACAGGAGGCAGTAAGTGTCAGCACTGTGACCTTGTTAGTTTGAGCCCAGACAAACATCGCTAAATTTCATCTGTGGTCTTCCCTTCCTCCCCCAGCACATATTCAGCTAGCTCAGGTGTCTCTGTACCCACCATCACCCAAATTTCCTGGCACTAAGAGCTCCAGGTTTAATGCAGAAGAGTAAGCTCAGATATCTCTGAATCTGTCACTGTGATCAAGACCAAGATCTTCGCTCAGTCTTCTGTTTTACTCCTTCCATTCTCCATCTGAACCCTTTCTGGATCAGAGGCAGGGAATGGCCAAAGACTGAATCAGGAATGAGAAAAGCTGACAGCACTAGCTGTCCCATCTTCCTTTTTCTTTTTACCATCAAGCATAGGCACTGTTTTAAATTACACAAAAATAGCCTGTAAAACTCTCATCAATCTCATTTGCTCAAATGCAGCTTTTCCACATGAATCATTTACTTTGACACAAGTAAACAATGCCACATGTTTCGGGCACTATGGTGCTCTTACATTATTCATTCAGCCCAAGGTGCACTGGTTTGCATGAAGTCTTATTCTCTCTTTTCCCTCTTAAAAAAATTATGTGAAAAAGAAACTGTACAATCACCTTTTTGTTTAAGAGTCAAAGACAGGAATATTCAGGGAGCAGTTGTTTGCAGGCTGCCCAGCCAAGGAAAAGGAAAGTGTCACATTTCAGCCTTCCTGCACTCATCCTTCCTTTCTCCTCCTGCCCATAAAGACACCTGAACTAACTCTAGACACTCCTGATTTAATATTGCAAACAAGGCAGCTTCATTAGCACATTGTGCCACGAATCTAACTTCACCTGCTTCTAAATAGACATATGGCTATACTTCTTGCTAGACCAAACCAGCTTGCTGTCTGCATCCAAAGTCTTTTTCCTTTTTTTCCTCCACCCAGTGTAACATTTTCTAAGAGATGAGAGCATTCAACAGTTGTTCAAGAAAACCTACTTCCTACTTTTACACTTAGGGAGTTATGCTAAAAAGTCAGGGACAGGTTTTAACCGTCTGTTCATTGTGCTGTGCCATTTAGATACACTTCATACTATTTTTTTATTTTCAAAATAGATTTCAGTGTAGAAAGAATTTCAAAAGCAGAGGCTGAATTTCAAACACACAAACATTCAGTCCTGGGGTGTAAAACAGACTCCATCCCCAAAAAAAAAAAAAAAAAAAATAAAAAGGCACACAAACACTTCCTGTTGCTACCAGCTCTCCTGATTCATCCAGCATTTCACAAATGTAAAGCTGGTATTCAAGTCCCAGCTTGGAACGAAGACACTGAACACAAACTTCAACTTTCATTCCTGCAGAAGTTACCATCCCTCCTGTTTGCAGAGAAAAGTTTGAAAACATGACCTGACAGGGCTCAAGCAAGTTGCTGGGAAGGGAGAAGGACTCATGATTTTTGCTACCCAGGGATTGCAGTTATGGGACATTGGTCAGAAGGGAGAATGAGACTTTGGAGCCTCGTTCTTTATTACAACTGTGCTGTTACTCTGGAAGATGGCACTTTTTGCTAGAATGGAGGCCGAGGCAAAATGTTTTGGTTTTGAGGAGAGGTGTCAGTCAGGTGACTGCTCCTCATAATCAAGCTTACCTTGTTCAGTGTACCATGAACAGAAGATCTCTGGTGCCTGGTTCCTCCTGGTGAATGACAATAAGCAATATTCCACCACCACCTCTGCCCACGTGTCAGCACCTTCTGAGGGGTGCCTGGCTTCTTCTGCCCATCACATTCAGTGGGGTTCCTTTCCTAAGGCAAGAATGCTGATTGTGCCTACCTCAGTGTCATCACTGCTTACAAACTTCCTCCATCAATGGTCCCTGGTGAAATAACCCAAATGGTCCCACCCGTTTGCGTTGGCTACCTCTACACAGACTTCAACCTCTTGAAAAAAACCCTAAACAACTGCTCTGGTTTTACAAGAACTTCCTAATTAAAAGGCATAAAAGCACCAATATTGTGATACTAAAGGGTGGATAATGGTGATGGTAGGTTGCACTGATGCATAATCAACTGACCCACTGTAGCCTCATAACTGGGCAGGAAAAATTAGGGAGAGGGAAAATGGTGTAAGGTTTTTTCAGATTATGAAGAAAAGGGGNGTGAGAAAGAAGAAAAACAAGGAAGGATAGCAGGAAAGAAGGAAATGAGGAAATAAAAAAAAAAGAAAAGAAGAAAAAGAAAAACAATAAACACAAAAAGAAAAAAACAAACAAAAAAGAGAAAAGAAAAAGAAGGAAGAGAGGAGAGGAGAGGAGAGGAGAGGAGAAGAGAGGAGAGGAGAGGAGAGCTGACTGTTCTGCTAGAGTTCAAGCTGAAGAAAGCTTGAGTGTCTACACTGCTCCTTCAGAGCTCTCTGTGCCCTGAGCACTGGCTACATCCTGGATGCTGAGCTACAAGGGATTGAGACTTGTTTCAACAAGCAGAGGTGCTGTACATGCCCAGGATCTGGATTTCTCGTCACAAATTCCATACAGCTAAGCAGCTATCTGGAAATCTGCTTAGGATGAGAAAATGAAGAAGTGAGGAAGGGCAGGAAGGAGAGAAGTAATGTGTGTATGTGTTGAGATTTTTTTTACCAGATTGCATTATTCTTCTGGCATTTCATTTCTCACTGTTGTCCTGACCTTTGGGTGTGGTGGGCTCTGAGTTTTGCCTTGTGTGCCTTTAGAAACACTATTCTCTGGGCAAAATTGCTTTTCCATTTCATTGCAGCATTGTGGTTATGCATTTATTTCATAAGGAAAGTGGGTTATTTGGCAATTTAGGTTCATATTGTGGGTGTGGTCCTTGACGATAGTTTTCTTCTGGGTTAAGTCTTTTTGAACTGTTATTTCTCTGGTAGTACACCAGTAAGCAGCACACCCTTCCCCAGACAGGATTTCATTTTATCTCCCATTTTGTGAAATCACCTATTTCACTTGGGTCACCAGCTACCCTTTGTTGTGACACTCCTGGGCCTTTCTCAGGGCAAGTGGCTTGGCTACCACCATAACTTACCTGAAGCACAGAGCCTTGCACAGGCATATTTCTCCATCACTAGCACTCTGCAGTATCCCAGTGCTCTGTCCAAAACTATCCAAGGTATCTCTCTTTGCATAGTACTTGATTGTGGAGCATAAACCTACCTACCCCGAAGAATCTCTTGTAGCTCTGGAGTGAGAACACAGGAAGAAGGAAGGGACACAGAAGTGGAAAGCTGTTTCAGATGCCACACAAAGCATTTTTTTTATGCCTCATGATCACCCAAGGAGCAAAGAGCACTTCTGTTCAACCACAGAAGCAAGGGAAGGAGCGTGTTCACACCTCCCATGGCAGGTGTTTATGTTGGGAAGGGAGTCTCCCTCTTTACACTGTGTATTCTTTCTCTCTCCAGAGTACAAATAAATGCTTGAGCATGATTTCCCTCAGCTTACTCTGGATATGGAGCTAGGGAGCTCCATTAATAGCTACCTCTTAGTCCCAGGTATGTCAGGTACATGTCTGACATGCAGAGATGAGAATGTATCTTTAGACCTGTTGAACCATTTCAGAGTATGAATCTCTTTGCTATCCAAAACCACATCTTCTGCAAGAAAGCACAAGGCAAGCACCCCAAGGTTTGCACTGGTACCTGTCTGTTCAATATGTCCTGAATACACCATGGGAAATGCAATTCCTAGCCAGTGGATCAGGTCACGCCTTGATGAACCCACTCCTTAGACCCAAATGTCTAGAAAATCAACCTGTTTCCCATTAAAATGAGAGGGGGTGGGGGCATCACTGGCCAAACACCAGGCAGACATCCCTCCAGCAGCAGGGCCTGTGCCTCCAGCACCAGGAATGTGACCTGAGGCAGAGCTTTGCCTCCAGCTGCAAGGGGAACTGCAACTGTGGCGGAGCCATTACTGTGCAGAGGCAGTAAAATCACACACATCACACCACGGCATTACAGGCACAAATTAAATCTGGTCTGAGGCCCTTTAAAAAAATTAAAAAGGCCCATTAGGTTTAATTTAGGATCTCTTTCCTCGCAACTACTGAGCAGATTGACAAAACAGACTTTTTAAATCACCTATGAAACTTCAACAAATGACAGGATACCAAAAAGAGTCTTTTGTGTTAAAGTGTTAATTATTAAAACATGACCAAACGGTTAGTTCAATTTACAGCATCGCCATTAGAAGGAAGGCTGGAAACAATGTGCACATTAAAAGGCTATGTTATATGTTCTGTTACTTGGAGAGTCTCTGAAGTGAGAAAAGACAAGCTGTGGAGCCAAAAAATTCTCCACTGGAATGGTGTTAGCTCTTTTTTTCTCTCAGTACAATCTCATTTATCTGAAATGCTACAGGAAGAAAAAAAAATAATTCAGCCAGCAAGAGATTCAAATCACCAAAAGAAATCCTGGGGAAACAATTCAGCCAAGCATTTGAAAGGAATGGACAGTTTGGATGAAAATGTCAGTCTCTCAGGCTAAGTGGCAGTTCATTATCCTTCATCATTAGTTTGTGGCTGAACCACTTGTTCTTGCAGTTCCCATTCAGAGACAGATAACTTGAACAATTTATAAAGCAATTTACAGAAGGTTTCTAAAATATTTAAGAACAAATCGCTGTAGCTTTCAACATTTCCTCTCAAAAGTGTTTCTTTATCCATCTTGCCCAGAAGACGAGGAAGGGTGTCAGGCTGAAAAAGCCCCTTTGTTGATTTAGAGAATTCACTGTGCAGTCAGGCAAAGGAGAAAGATATCAAGATTGCAACTCAGTGATTTATTTCGAAGCACCTAAACACCAAAAACCTGTGATTTGGGTTCATTTTGTAGCAGCATAAATCCATCAAATGGAGACAATAAGATGAGTGTTTCTGTATTGACTTGAGCTAAACAAGTACAGTATATTTAAAAAAAATAAATAGCAAGCCATACACTGAAGTACTGAAACAAGTTTAGTAACAATTTGTGTAATTATCTAATATCCATAACACCAGAAAGTGAAACACACCCAAACTCCCCCCAAAGCCCAAACCACATCAGCTCTTCTGAACTCTTTTGAGATTTGTGTCATTTGCCCTCATCTGGGGATCTGTCCTGTATTTCACAAATTTTTTCCCCCAGTTTTTTTTTCACTCAGATTTGTTATGTACAATAACAAAACAGACTCTGAAGCTGTGTAGAAGTGTTTAGGTCAGTGATTGCAAACTGGTGTGAAACAAGAGCAGAACCAGATCCCGTGACTTGCTGTAGGGCTTTTCCCTTCACTCTGATTCTTTACTTAATTTACAGCCTCCAGTTCTGTTCATCTTTCTCCATTCCCAAGTCCTTAGTAATAACCCTATTTCCTTAGCTCTTTTCCCATAAATAATTCCCCTGAAATAACACGAGGAGAACCTACTTTGCTAGCATAGTCCCCCTCGGAGAAGGCCAGGAGATCAAATACTCCCATTGAAACACCACGGGAAAAGGAGAATTTCAGAACAGGATTTCACACAACAGTTTATAACAACGGGGTGGGAGAAGGAGAAGCAATGAACAACTTTATTGTGTGCTTCTATGTAGCAAAAAGAGTTAAAAAGTACCCAGACACCTCTGGAAATTACCCTCCTCAGAGCTTATTTCCATTTGACTTTTCTCCAAGTCCAAGTATTATCACCTCAGTGATAGATACTGTAGCAATATATAGACAATAACTGTTTCCTTTAAGTTAGCCTACAATAAAATCAGTCAGCTGTGCCACTAATTCACTGCTGCATTGTATGGGGAGACAATATAGGGGAAGGACTTAAAGGGCTTAAAATTAATTCTGGTTCAATGGAAAGGATCTCTAAAAGACCTGTTTATTAAACATAGTAACCACATTTACTAGATGTATTTTACACTTGATGTAATTTTACACTGATTTGCATAAAGTGGTTATTTAATTAGCAATAAAAATGCCCCCATCATAATACTTGTAGCTAATGTTTGTGGACTATTTCTGATGCTGTGCAAGTCTGTGAATGCAAATAGCATTATTTCAACTTAGTGTATGGTTGAATTAGGACCAGCAAAGAGTACAGTAGCAGTAACTTTGAATACAAAATGCACCTTTGAGAGTGGGGGAGCTAATAACATGTATTTATCCATATGGTATCTAAATGAACCTTCCTTTTTCTTCCTCTCTTCAAAATAACTTTCAACTCCAATTATAAGCACAGAAGTAAGTGACCTGGCAGCAGAAGGCATGTTTGCACATGTCCTCAATGATAAGGACAGTTTCTTAATTTCTCTGAAGGTTCCCCACCTAGATTCAGTCCAGCCAGTTTTAAAAATAAAGATAAATATGTTTGAAGCATTTCACTTTTGAATCTCTCATCCAGATTTAGGGCACTTTACTAGCCTTCCCCATTTTAAAGAGGCTTTTCTTTCCTCCAGGAACAGGGACACCTGGATAAACAATAATGCTCTGTATTTGGATGCAGTGAACAGGTGATAATCAGGGGTGTTAAAGGCTCAGTTTAAACATACCAGCAAATGAGCTAAGTAAGAATCACAGAAGAAAAATTTTCTCTGCTCTCTTTCAGTTCTGTTTCAGTTGTCTTCCAGTTGTTTCTTGGCACATTAATTTAATTTAAAACAAATAAACAAACAAATAATTATACTGATTTAGAAACATCCTTCCTTCTTAAGAACTTGCTCTCTTATTTTTCATGCTTATTAGTGCTAGTTCCATCAATTTACCTCTGGGTTTACAACCAAGGCAAAAATATAAAGGCCAGACCAAGAAGATGCAGGCAAACAACAATTATTTGTAACAGAAAATCTTGAGCTGTGTCAAGTGTAAAGTTTTTTTACCTCCTGCAATGACATCTCATGGCTCCCTGAGAAAACACTGAATGTTAAAAGCAAAACTGGATCTTTTAACAAAGCAGAACTTGAGCAAGCACAGAAAGTCGAAGGGGAAAGCAAGGACATCAAGAAAAAATTATTCTGGAGGAAAGATTGAAGGTCTGGTGCTGTTTAGTCTAGAGAAGACAAGAGTGGTGGGAATGGTACAGCAGAAAAACCCCACCCTTCTGTGCCATGCTGAATACAGTGGAAAAAGTAGAGCTGGAATATGCTTTAGCTGGTACAAATAGCTTTCCAGCCACAGGACAGGACTGGTTTGGAGACATCTGCTTGCCATGATCTAAGCATGGGACAGGCAGACATCACTCAAGAGTGAGAGTGGCCAGCTCAGCACAGTCCTTTGCACCTCCATGGAAAGGCATTCAGTGGCCAGGGAGCGAGAGAGCACTCGGTCTGAGTCAGAGCAACACATCTTTGAGAGGATTAAGAGATGATGTAGGAAGTTGAGCCTGCAAGTTGCCGACAATGAATACCAGACGGCCGATGAGGAGCTGCCAGCTCATCAAGGACCTGACTCAGCAAACGGCTCTGCTTTCCGCGACTGCCGCGCCAAGGGTTTGCTGCTCCCACACTACATTGCATGCCTCAAAAGCCAGAACAATCTTTCTCCTTTTCCTTCCCTTTTTTTTTTTTTTTTGTTGCTGAGGGAAATCCTAAGCCAGTGTCTCCTGAACTGGGAAGGCAGAAGAGGAGTTGCAAGGGAGCTGAAGAAGAGAATCGCGGCTCCAGGACTCCCTGTGCTCCATGCTCAGCTATAGACACACGACAGTTCTACAGGCCTCTGTGATCTGTAAAACACCTGCTAGCCAGTCATCCTCCACCCCAGCTACTGTGGAAACCTTCCTGTGGCAACCACAGTGCCTGTGCTCCTCATCTGCTCCACTTTCCTGATGCTGGGCAGACAATCCCTCCCTGCAGCCACAGTGGGTGGCAGCAGCAGTCCTTTGCCACCCACCTGCACATGGGGAGAGGATCAGCTACCCAGCTCACAGAGAGGGGGAAAGAGAAACAGGAAAGGGGCTTTAATAGATGGTAGATTACAATAGATGCAAGAAAATGGGGATAAAGTGAGCAAAAAAACTTGCTGAGTGGCACCATAAGAAGACAGCAAAGGGATCAACTGTTGGTGGCAGTTTGCATCTCCCATGAATGGCAAATGAGCATCCAATATGCCTCCTTGCTTCCTGCCAGCAATGCCCAGCTTCTCAGACAGTCTTTTGTTTGCAACTTCCACCAGCACATGGACACTGGCTGGTCCCATGGTCCATATGAAGCTCTGGAAATGGGTTTGCATTACTGCCTCTATTGTAGAAACAGCAGAAAAATGTGGACTTTTCATGTTGCATGTGAATTCTGATGTTAATAAAATTTCCCCTCTGAGCTAGAGAGACAAGACTGCCACAGATCATTGTCCAAAAGGAAACAAATTTAAAGATCCAGCTGATTTATTCCAGAGCAATTAATTGGGCTGTTTCCTGCAGTTTGGACCACAGGGTGTAAGACACCCAGCAGAGTTGCTGTAGTGCCCAAGGTATCAGCACAACAAACAGCCTGCTGTGAGCTCCCTGGGAATGGATCTATTTCCTGATAGAAACCTGCCCATATACACAGGGACACCTGTAGGTCTCCTCAAGACTCCTGCAGTAAAATGCTTATCCACCCACTCCAGGTGTTTAATCAGAAAGTTTATTGGTGTGTTATTCACAATCTCACCTGTGATATTTGGACACTTTTATTATCTGTTTGGTTTTAAATTGTTCGTTATCAGTTTTAATGCCCCACAGATAAACTTGCAATCAGTGTACTACTAAAGGTAAACTATTAACATGTTCCTCTAAAGAAGCAATAATAGGGTTAAGTATTTGCATGGCTCATTTATTAGAAAAATGTGTGCAAGTAACTCAAGGAGTTTTCAGTGAGTTGCTCTTTATGAGTTAGATTCAATCAAGATTTCTCCTGGCTTCAAGGCTGCAGTAATGGTCCAAGGCAGATCAGCTGCCCAAGCCTTGGTGCCTGCACCAGGCTGATGTGGCTCCTCATGGCAGCTGAGCATGCACAGGGTCTGTGGCCCTGCTCAGCCACCACACAGCCAAACCCAGCAGATCTCCAAACCAAGGACTCACAAAGAGATCCACAAGATCCCAGGCGGCCTCTGTGCCACTGCAGTGGTGTGGTATCCCAAAGGAATCCTCAGATGGGCCAGGTCAAGAGTCAGGGAGTGCCAAAGGTGGACTGGAGGACCCCAGCTCTTCAGGAGCACCAAAGTTGTCTGAGCTAAAGGTGATATGGGAAGTTGTCTCACTGAGTGCACCTCTGGATCTTCCACAAGAGAAAGAGTCCTGCTTAGCAAGCCTTGCCACTGACTTAACTGCAAGCACTAGAAAGTGGACTTCTCTCTCTCCCCCACCCACAGCAGATTTTTCTTATTTTTGGACAAGATTTATTTGACCTGAAATAATAGTTTTTATTAGCCTAGATGTATTCATTCCCATTTTCAAACTGAAATCTTCTTAAATTGGTGTTTAGAAGATGTTTTCAGTTAGAGACTGACTCGTTTTATTTATTTCTTTTATTAGGACTAAGCAGGCCAAAACCAAGATGTTCTATTTTGGATTAAATAAACCATTTCAGGTTGACTACCCCCTCTCACGTACGTGAAGTATGAAAAAGAAATAGGCTTTGTTGAAACAAAGATAAATTTATAAAACACTTTCTGGCCCATTTTTCACACAGCTGCAGTCAAAACCTCTCCTACTTGGATTAACTCTTCCCACTTCTTCACACAGCCTGCTCTATTCCAAGCACTCAAACAGAAGATGTAAAAAACATCTTCAAGTAAATAAGAGCTACCTGCCAGCTGCAAAATAAAACACTGGAAAGCAGAAACAAATCTCTTTTTAATCCAAAACAGAAATTGTAAGCACTTAAATTTCAGCATGTGGCCCCACCCTTAAAACTGGCTGTGTTGGCTCTGCTTTTGGTAAACCAAACCACGAAGAGAGAGCTAAAGCCTTTGGCAAACCATTTCTCTATGGAGCAAATGCAGTGTGAATGGCATGGGGGGCCATGTCATTGGTAGATTATATTGGGGTGGCTTTGCTGAAGGCAAAGATGACACAACTGGGGCAGCAACAGCCAAGACTCAGTGTCCTGAGGTCTCTGAACATTGGGGCAAATATTTAGAGTCCATTCTTCAAAAATCTTGCTCATTTTAAAATGAGATAGTCCCTAACAGCATTTATTCAAAAGTAACAACCAAGACTCTGCCTTCATTGGATGAGTGATTTTCAGCTCCTCAACATGTGTTTTTCACATGGTGGGGAGAATAAATAAGGCTAAATAAATAAGGTTAAAAAGCAATTCTGTTCCCTTAGCAGTCATCAGAGAAATTGCAGCTCACAGCACAGACATCTCAAACAAGACATTTCCAGGGGCTATCTTCAGTGCTGTTTGTACACAGAATATGGACCACTGTGACTGCACTGATGTAACAGTAATGGCAATAAAGTCCTTGGCCACTGGGACTCAGTTTGCATCCCTTTAGTTTTGGTTGGTTTTGGTTTTGTTTTCCTCCATTCCTTAGGGTCCAGCACCAGACCCTAGAACACCACTTAGTTTATAGGCAGTGACTCTCTGTTGCATCCAGACATCTCTAAGGTCTTTTTCCTTTCTAAGTCTGTTGCTTTTATCAAATCAGCCTTGGTCCAGCTCGTGGCCATTGGCAAGCAGCCCATTCTGTGTCCTGTCTCCCTTGCTCCTTCACACAGAACCTGGCTGTTGATGGGAAGTTCCATATCACAGCTCACAGGCTAGAGGATTTTCTGCTTTTTCTGAAGAGAAGGAACAAATGCCTCATGAATATCTTCTCATCCTCCAGGACAAGTGTGCAGGAGCTCTCTCTGCCAGGTTAGTGGGACACTCTGGGCACAGGCTCCCACACTGTTGGGGAGCACTTTGCCCTCTCTCAGGTGGTGTGTTCCCCCCGCAGCAGCCTGTCTCTGACTGCAGAACCATTCAGATTGGTCTGGCTGAGCCAAAGGCTAACTCAGCAGCTTTCCCCACTATATAAAGCCAGGATGGGCTTGCATTGTGAACACTTTGTACAGTCCTGGATGTTCTTCCACCCACACTACTTGAAAAAGGTACAGTGCAAACTGGAGCAGGGTCAGAGGAAAGCAGCAAAGAAGGGTCAGAGGTACAGAGCTGTTTGCATACAAGGAACAGCACAATGCCCCAGAACGCTTCAACCTAGAAAACAGAAGACCTGGAAGTAAGGGAAAGGGTTTAATATGACCAAAAACCAAGTAATCATGGGAAGCATGGAAAGCTGCAGTAGAAAATGCCCACTCACTGTCTTTTCCAGTGCACACTGTGGAGATCACAGATGGCAGTTGGATCAAATCCTATGGCAGAGGGTGGTTTTGCATAGAGTGTGCACCTTAACTATGGAATGCCAAGACTGTACATGGGCTCAAGGGGAGACTGGACAACCAAAAATCCACTGAATGTGCTTCACTGTACTACAGAACTCCTGGCTCAGGTAGCCCCTGGTCTGTGAATGGTTGGATGCTGGGGAAGTTTCTGTGGAAGTGGCATGTACACTTGGACCCTCATCATAGGCATTCAGCCACTGTTGACTGCTACCAAAAAATTGTTACCAGACTACCTTTAGTTTGCCCCAGCATGATTTGCTACCAGACACTCCCCATGCAGAGTGACGCTCTTCCTTTTTCCCCTGAGGACTGCAAATTTGTTTCAAATCACTGGTATGACATGTAAACACCAATGCACCAAAGGCCTTCCTCCCTCCCCCAGGGTATGGCACACCACACCCAGTCCCACAACCAGTCCGCTCAGCTGGGGATCAAGCCACATTTTTGTGCTAACTTTTGCTCTTCTGTCTGCTCTCTGAAGGACAAAGCCTCCCAGCCCCTCTACACCATGTCCCAAGGCTGTTTTCCCCTGGCCCAGTGTGCCCAGAGCTAACTGAAGACTTGTCAGCTTCAGAGGAACTTCTCTAGTGGGTAAAATTATCACCAGAGTGGAAGGTTGAGGATGGCCCCTGAGAGAAGGGATTTCTGCACCACTGCCTCTAAGGACTGGCCAACATAAGCAGCTGTAATAATTTTCTGGATATTCAGCAGTTTTTACCTTGGCTGCTAAAGGTAGCGTGGGTTAGGGATACCATAGTGGTACCTGTGCCAGCTCTGAAGACATCATCAGAGCCCTCACAATGGGTCAGGCAGACAAGTCCCTGCTGGGCCACCCTGGTCCAGGCAGAGCAGGACAATCATGGTCTAGTTGTGGGAAAAACTTTAATATAAGCTGAATTGACAAATTTCCTTTTAGGTCCCAAACCACTACATTTGACCCTGTGTGAAATATTTGTTTTACTTTTGGAAACAGAAGTCTTTTCCCTGTGTTCTGATTCAGTAAAAGGTCTTGTTTTGAAAATGTTCATGGCACAAGTGTGTTTCAAAAAAAATTCTTTTCTTCTTTTACATTTAAAGGGGTTTTTCTGACTTCAGCACAATTTGACATATTTATTAGCTTCCCCCAACCCTCCCCACCAAAAAGAAGTGTCACTCAGCTGACCTCACCATGGGATCTCTGGCAAAAAGACTGCAACTTGGTGCCATAGCAGTTTTCACAACACTAACAATCATGACCACAATTAAATAGCCCAGTGCTGGGGATGG
Source organism: Notiomystis cincta (assembly GCA_013398075.1). NCBI lineage: Eukaryota > Metazoa > Chordata > Aves > Passeriformes > Notiomystidae > Notiomystis > Notiomystis cincta. The sequence goes on along the minus strand of VZRX01015447.1, from coordinate 246,349 downwards.
ATCTGATCACAGACTCTTGAAGCCTAACTCATTCAAACCAGGGGAAACAGCAGCACAACCAGTGGGATACAGGCAGCACCACAGCACTGAATACAGGCAACACCCAGTTACATCTTGACACAGTTCACTCCTAGGTGCCAATGCTCGGGGGAGTTAATGGTAATTTTAGCCTTGTGTGCAAAACCTGATAGGAAACAAGGGCTTAGTGGAGGCAGAAAACACTGTCCTACCCCCCACAGCTCCTCTGCTCCTTGTACCTAAGCACTTTGGCCTCTTGCTCACATTTTAGGAAGATTCTGGTGTTCACCCATGCATGTTCACAGATATGCACTGGTTTCACTAAATTATCCTCGAAAGTCTATTTCATTCAAATTAAATTTGTTTAACAAAGTTAACTTTCTTCAGGCCAATACTATGTTTTTCAGTCTTTTTCAAGTGTGTCCAAAGGCTCTGATTCTCTGTCAACATGAGTTACTAAGAAATCCCAAGAAACTTTGGAAAAAGCTGAGTCTACATTTGAAAAGAACATGCTAAGCAGCTTGCCAAAATATCATGCCTAGCCTCAGAGGGTGTCTTAAGAGTGTGCAATATGTGTCTGTAGGATCACAAGATAGTACAGCAGGTACCCTAAAGCCCTGAGTCCTACAGCACTCCCAGGGGTCCTATAAAAAGTCTGCTTCCTCTTCCCATGTAAAGAGCCCATTGCAGCCCCTTGTCTAGACCCATGAAATTTCTATCCTCCCCAGAGATTCAGCTTTAATATTCCTTGTTTGCACAAAACTCTTCACCACCATGGCTCACTCTCCAAGCACACCTAATCACGGTCAGTTAATTCATCATTTCTGCCGGTCTCGTTAATCTCCCTCTCCCCTTTCACAGATAAACCACATTTAATGGCTGTGTTAAATAACAAGTAGCATGCCAAAGAATATCTTGCATACTTCAGAAGGGTAATGTCCTACCAGATATATCTTAAATCCCATTTTCAAAAGTTCCCTTGGTTACTGAACTACTGAATGCAAATTTCATAATAATTCATTTCAGAAGGGAAAAAGAAATGAAAAGTTCTTAGGTTTTCATTATTTGTCTATATGTTAATATTTCAATTTTAAGTCCTCATCATAGGGATTTCTGCAGGTGCAGCCTGGAGTGTTCTCAAAGTATTTGCCCTGTAAATGTGTCTCTCAATTTCCTGTTCCCAGACATAACCACTCCAAGCAGAGACCTCAGCTCAACTTGGCAGGGGCCAGGCTAAATCCACCTCCCAACCCTATCTGCTGCTTGTGTTATCCCAGCAAAGAGGCAATGGCATCCTGCCTTTGGATGCTGTCCATGCCTGTGTTCCCACATGGCCAAGGTCTGCACAGAGAGCAAGCAGCACACGGCACTCAGTCCTCACCAAACCCTCGCTGTGTCTACCCGGCACGCCCGTGTGCTGCAGAAACACCACTTTCCACTTCTTCGTTTATTTTTTAAAGCTGAGTCTTTGATCCTCTAGGTAGTAATAATTTTCCAGCCATCAAACAGGCATAAGGAGTGTGGTATGTGCCTGCCACAGCCCCAAACCACAACTGAGAGCTCTGAATACCCTCTGTCGTTAGCCCCAACAGGACACCAAAGCCAGGCTCAGATGCTGAGCCCTCACTGTCTCAGCTAAACTTCTGTATTTTGCTGTTAACTATTTTTGAAACTGGATGGGAGGGTGTGGCAGGAGCCAGATGTGGGGATCACTTGAATCTGCTTGTTCTCCTGCATAAAGCAAGCCCACCAAAAATATAGAATGGCTTTTTGCCTTGAAAGTGCAAATTTATTATTCCTATAATAATGGAGATATACTATTCCTATAATAGATAGGAAGGGGAAACCCACAGCCAGAAGGCAAAACTGTTGAAGGATTTTCTTGGAATACAAACTATGACTAAAATAATGCATTTCCTCACAAACACCTCCCTTCTTTTTTTTTTTTTCAGATAATCTTTTTATTTCTTTTTAATTGCAACAGAATGTAAAATCTAAAATTAGGAAGACAGAGAAGGAAACACTGAAAAATGTCAGCATAGGAGAATCTTTCACCAAACTTAAATTAAAAATTACTTTAGATCCATAATCAACAATTACTCTCCAGCCTCTACTATCCTGACTGTGATCTGCCCCTGCCTCCCTCAGATAAGTACATCCCAGTGTGGTGGGTATATCTCTTCACAGGTTTGTTTTCAGCCGTGGTCAGTTTGCATTTCGAGAGACTTTATATCTCCTTTAAAGAATATTTCTCCAAGTATCATAATGTTCCTTGGCATTTTAGCAGTCTTCACAATCTCTCATCTCTTGTATGCTTTCATTGAGCAGCTATTTTGTTCCTCACCCAGAGATTTCAAACCCACCTATCACATGCATCAAACATGACTAAATAAGTGTGTGATGTCTAGAAAACAGTCTGATGAGAATTTTTGGTGTAGAGATGACTGTAAGGCAGAAAAAAAGTAAGGAATTGGACTTTTATTAATCAGGCTTTTTTGCTGTAACATTGCAGCCCGAAATGGTGTCAGTTTTTTGCCATGCTTTGGAAGGCTGCCTGCTCCCCATGCTGTGTGCAGGAGAGCCAGAGCCTCCAGCAGGATACTGCTGTGGCTACCCGAGCAAACCACCTGCAATTCACCACCTGCGACGCACCACGGCCCCCGAAACGAGACAGAAATCAGGTGGGTTTGCACTTTTATAATCACAGAGATTCCACAGACAGTTGCATCTCCTGCAAAACACACTGGTAGTCGTGGCCAGCACTTATATCTACTCTCCCTGCCATTTTCAAACAGGAATTACATATGCTTACTGCAGACCAGAGTCTGATCTCATTACCCTGCAGTGAATCCAACATAATTCAGACACTCACGGCTGGTACTTTGGACCTGCACCAGTGTCACTGTGATCAAACTCTGCCTCTCTGCCTGTTTCAAAAAGAATATGTAGAAAAAGGTGCCAAAAGTATCTTTTCCCCAGTACAGGCTCTGGTTGAGAGTTATGTCCTTCATTATTAGAACCCTCTCACCATCTGGTCACACATTTCAAATATTACCATCACCTCTGCAAAATTCATACTGTCCTGCAGCATCGGGTGCTCCAGGGGGCACAGTGAGACCAAGCACCAAATGAGCACACGATGTCACTGCCTGCAGAACATTTTGTGTCACTGCTCAGCAGAGACCAGTTCTGGACCAAGCCTGCACACAAGGATCCTGGCAAGGCTGGAGAGAGAGGCAGAGCCCACACAACCTACACTTGTCTCATTTTGTGCAGGAAGCGGCCCCTTTTATCTGAATGAAAGTTCCATGTAGGTTGATTGCCCTGTTTACAACACTGGGCTCAGGGATTTGACTGCCTGGGGAGAAAAGTGACACTTTCCTCATTGCCTTAGAAGTACAGATGGAGTATAGGGCATAGGTAGCCTGACTTGATTAGATTTTACACTTGGTTCTGAGAATGAGAATTAGAATTAGAACTGCCTCAGCTGAAGGACTGGTGGAGACTCAGACCTGCCACTACATCACATTGTGGGCATCAGCTTTTGTCCATCAGGACCCTGTAAATTGCAGCAAATCACCCTTCCCTTGCATCCCCTGCTCCTGAGTTTGAGACTGGCAGCAGACTTCTTCATGTGTTCATGGCTTGAAGGTGCTACTGAGCGAGATCAGATGGGAGTTAGAGGAAGCAAAATAAAAACTGATATGTTTGCATTCACATAGTGTCTAGAGAACTAATTAGTCTTGGTTTTGGTGAACACACTTGGAGCTAATGATACCAATCAGCCAAGTTGACTTGCCATTTCCCCAGAGACCTCCAGTGCATTAAAGGAAAAAAACATTACCTTATGATTTTGACACCGACACAACTCCACGCACATTTTCTACACACTTGTTATTGGCTGTTTGTGGAGGAATTAAAAACTGTTTCTCCCTTTCTGAAGTTCCTTTAACAGTCACAGCCCTGCATCCCCACAATGCTTCTCCCAGTGGAATACCAGCAGCCATCATCATTATCTGCAGTTAGCCTGGGCAGTTTGCCATATTTAGGGCCCTACTTGGTGCTGTTGTGGGAGCAGGAGCCCTCAGGAAGCACGGTGCCTCTTAGGGTGCAGTCCCAGGGCAGAATGGGTGCCACGAGCTGGTGCAGAAGGAGGCTGAGATCTCAGATAACCTGAACACCAGGAAGATGAGCAATAATGCAATAGCACCAACAGGATTGCCCTCAGTGACTGAACAATAACAATTTTTGCTATAAAAGGGGGGTCCCTCAGTATTGAAACACCAAGGACAACAGAAATCTGAGTGTGCTGCCAAGTCCCAGGATAAAGATGCTGCAAAGATGCCATTGGGGCACACCAAAAGAGCCAAAATCTGCAAGGCTGAAGTCCCCTAAAGACCTAGTGCCACACAAGCAGAGCAACCCTTAAGAGCAATCTGTCATAGCAGAGTCAGGCAGCCAGGAGAAAACCAGGCAGATCAACAACAAAATACCCAGTTGGTAAAATTAAGGCAGAAGCAAGCAAAACATTTTAAAGCAAGTGAATAAATAGTGTAAATATCAAAAGATAAAGGTTTACAGGCCTGAGGGTAGTGAAGAGACTGTCATAATGAAGTATAAACAGAAATAGGTGGAGCAGCCCAATAGAGCCCCTGTCTAATCCTTTCACAACACAACACCATAAAAGGTCTTAAAGTAAGGCTGGTCAAAATTTTCCATCCAAGCTTCTCTACTCAACAGTAAAAAGAGTACTTTTTTATGATTACTCTGATTTTTCTTTTGACCCACAACAGCTGCTTTCCATGAAAATTTTCAACATTTTGTGGAAAGGCCAAAAAACACCCAACCCTCTGTTTATGGCTACTAAACATTTTCAGACCAAAAAAATTTAACATTTTTGGTGAGAATTAAAGAATGGCCTGTAGTTTTGAGACATGACTAATCCCTTTGTTGCCAAACACTGAATACTTCTTGGTTTTCCACTGAAAAGTCCAAATTATTCTCTGGGTAAGGGGGGCACTTTCCAAACCAGCAGCACTTTATCCAAATAAAAAATTCAAACTCAGTTCCAGCCTTAAGGGATGGCCATCTTTGTAAAGAAGGAGTATTGGGAGCTGGTCAAAGAGCAAAACCAAGCAGAAAAACAGACTGATTCTGGGCAGGATACAAAGAGAAATGGAAAAAGACAGGAAAACCAGTGTCATGGGTTGATGCTGGCTGGCTGCCAGGTGCCCACCAAAGCTGTCCTATTGCTCCCCTCTTCAGCTGGGCAGGGCAGAGGAAATACAACAAAAGGTTCGTGAGTTAAGGATGGGGAGAGGTCCATGACAGGCAAACCAGACTCCACTTAGGGAAAATTAATTGAACTTTTTAGCAATCAGAAGAGTGTAACGAGGGAAAAAAGAAATCTTAAAACATTTTCCTGTCACCCCTCCCTTCTCCCCAAGCTCAGCTTCACTCCAGCATGCTTCACTGCTCCAGCACAGGTCCCCCATGGGCTTACAAGTCCTGCTAGAAGCCTGCTCCAGCTTGGGCTTCCCACGGGGTGACAGCCTCCTTTGGGCATCCCACTGCTCTGGCACAGGGTTCTCCACAGGCTGTGGGTGGATCTCTGCTCTCCTTGGACCCCATGGGCTGTGGGGAACACTCTGCCTCCCCATGGTCTGCACCAGGGGTTGCAGGGCAATCTCTGCTCCAGCACATGGAGCACCTCCTGCCCCTCCTTCTCCACTGACCTTGGTGTCTGCAGGGCTGTTCCTCTCATATATCCTCACTCCTCTCTCCCGCTGCAATTGGTCTTTCACAGTAACCATTCCTCTTGTGACCTCTGTTATCCCAGAGAATCCACTGCCCCTGCTGGTCTCAGCTTTGGCCAGTGGCCAGCCACGGGTCCATCTTGGAGCTATGTGGCATTGGCTCTGTCAGACATGGGGGAAACTTGTGGCACCTTCTCAGAGAAGCCACTCTTGGAGTCCCCTTGCTACCCAAACCTTGACATGCTAACCCAATACAACCATCAAAAAAGAAAATAATTTAAGCTGCTAGGCTGGGACACAGTGAGAGAATTGGAGCTCAGATTGGTGGTTTTCTTGTAGGAAGTGTCAAACAGTTTGGTTTTGGATGGCTGAGAAGCAGTTTGCCACTAAGCATCTAAAGACCTGGAGAACAAGTAGTTACAGTCTTGAATACTTGGCCAGTCAGTGGCCCTGTCTGCCTCAATATCTTTGCTTGCTTTATAATGAGAGAGAAATGTGGGGTGCATTTTTTAAATCTGCCTTTGCCAGGGCAGGCATTGTCAGGCCAGAAAGGTTTCTCTAGCCTAGTGAAATATCATCCAGTAAAATAAAGACATTATTGAAGGAAGTTAAATCAAAAATCTAAAATACCAACATTTATCACAGGAATCTTATATGGTACTCAATATTACAAATAGTTATTTAAGGAAACTGTTCTGTTGGACTGGAGCCAACTCTTGTGTTTTTAGTAATAAAATATTTCATCTCATTTCACCTCTAACTTTTGATCTTGCAGCAGGTATCACCAGAAGATGGCAGGGTAAGCCAAGGCAGCTGTAAATGTCATCATGCATTAGTATAGGACCTGGAGTTAATTTAAACCTATTTATTTGTGTGATTCACTTGCTTTCCTATCACCTAGCAGCTTACTTTGCAAATGCAATTGTAGCCTGGGGTAGATTTTTCTCATGAAATTTCAGGTTTAAACACATTACTGCAAATGATTCCCAGAAGCTGAAGTGATAATAGAGACCAAGTAGCAAAAGCTTCTGGAGGAGACAAAAACACTCTCCATGAGCCCCCTATAACCTCTAAATTCTTCACCAAGCCTAAAGAGAGATAAAATGTAGCACATCTCTCAAAAGGATGCAACCTTCTGTGAAAGCTGGGGAAGACACTGATGGAGCTGATGGTCTGGTATCTACGGTAGAGCAGAAAAGGTAGTAAGAAAAACACTCCTGGAATGAAAAAGACAAAAGTGTTGGAGTTCTGTCCAGCCATGTTAAACAGGAGGAAGAGAGGGAACTATCCCCTTGCAAAAGGAGAAAGCAGGTCACACAAGGGACTAAGGTGAATTAATCAGAGAGGAAGGGAGGAAGGGAGGAAGGCGCGGAAGGAAGGCGCGGAAGGAAGGCGCGGAAGGAAGGCGCGGAAGGAAGGCGCGGAAGGAAGGCGCGGAAGGCGCGGAAGGAAGGCGCGGAAGGAAGGCGCGGAAGG
>VZRX01015447.1:41500-238797 GCA_013398075.1 Notiomystis cincta | reverse complement strand
GAAGGAAGGAAGGAAGGAAGGAAGGAAGGAAGGAAGGAAGGGAGGAAGGAAGGAAGGAAGGAAGGAAGGAAGGAAGGCTCTAACTCAGTCTCCTCATAAGACAGGATAGGAGTGGCAACAAAGGACTCACAGAAGAGGAAGAGGCCCGTTACCTGAGCAAGGATAAAAGGCTGTCTAAGAAAAGGAAAGTCTAATTTTCAGTCTCTTCTTCCTTCAAAATGTTACCAAATGGACACATGTTGAAGGATATGGGCTTTGTGAGGGTGGAAGTTCCAGAGAAGCATGGAGCAAGCATCATGCTCACATTGCATTTCTCTTTAGATTTAGAGGAGATGTGAACTATTTGTTCATCCTGTAAAAAGCCAAAGGGAGCCACAGCCAGCAGTGACAGGAGAAGAAGGTTAAGAACAAATAGAAACAAAGGGAGAAGAGGAAAGCATGAGTGGGACATGCAGCTCAGTTCAGGGTAAATGGCAAGGCTATGCAATTTCTGAATTTCCTCTGGGACCAATCTCAGTTAATTTACTTTAAAGAAGCTCTTTTCATTCCTGAGTACTTACTTTTGGTTCCCATCCTTGTGCATAAAGTATTATGGCCTTTTCATTAAGAATGTGCACAAATTTCACTCTGTAGTGACATTCATGTCAGGATGGAGTGCTGGCGGCAGGTTAACTTCAACCTCACAAAATAAGCAGTGCTTATTTTCAGTCCCACTGTAGGGTGAAGAAAACATTTAGTCCCTTCCGTTGGTTTGCTGCTTAAATAAAACTAAAAGACATTAATGTAAACTGTGAAATACAAAATCTTTAACTTAATTAATTCTCCTTCACTAAGTTGAATTTTCAGGCACTTTTCCTTAGAGCAGGATAAATTTAAAAACCTACTTCTGAACTCATTAAGGCCAGTATAAATAAGGAGTAACGGCTCATGCTAATGGAAATACACTTGTGTATAAATTAGCAAAACCAGATTTAGTTTCACTATAACTGTTTTGTGTTGTACTATGTCTACTTTCACTCTGTCCTCACAGTTACATTTCAAGAGGTGTTGCTGTGCCTTGCACACTTGCACAGTAAGTAAAACTACTAAATAAACAGGGATACAACAAAAATATGAAGTTTCAGAATATTCAGGAAGTCATCATTTCCTGGAGCTGAATAAACATTTTAGAAAAAACTCACCCAGCAGGAAATGAAGCTATCTGAAGTGGCCAGTAGGTTCAGAGGATGTGGAAAGGGGTTTGTTCAGAGGCGTTAAATAAACAGAGTAAAATGCCTTGGGAAATAGTTCCCTTTATTTGCTTTCTTGGCTAACAATGTTCATTTTACATTCAGCCTTCAGCACAAGAGACACAAACAGGCCCCATGCAAGATTACCAAGCCGAGTGTAAACTGATACACAGCCTTCCTGGTTCTGCAGGCATCCTGAATTGATGGACAAAGGAGATCAGGCCACCCTGCTCCACTTCTGAGTACAATACCTGTGCATATTCAGTATTAGGCAAGTTAGATACTATCAAAATAACCATTTCACTGCTCTCAAACTTAACAGGTCTCCATATCCCTTGGCCAACTCACCTCCAAGCCACAGGAAACAATACAACAATATATTGATAGGAAAGCCTGTGGCACATCAAAACCTACTAACCAGGAGATGACATCAAACCTTAAGTCTAAACATCAGTGACATAAAAGGGAAGAATGTAAATCACAGCTTGAATGCTTAGATCTTTACAGTCTTCTGTCTCAATATGTCTGTGAAGCTGACACAGGGTTTCATGAACAGTGTACTGGAATATCACAGAATACAAGGACCTTGCTGCATTTTTCTGCTCGAGTCATGCCTCAGGAAAACAGGCTTTTCAGTCCAGCCTCTTGAGCCAGAGTCAGATGGTGAGAACAGGCTATAAAGTTTCCTTGATTTTTCCCCTACTGTTCTCTCTCCTTGCCTTAAATTCTGGTGAGTTTTAATTCACCAGCATGACACTGTGGAGAGAAATGGATGGTCTTGAACTCTCTGAGTGGTCTTGACTCAAACACCAAGAGCAGGATTTTCCTATGCTTTCTGCGTGGGTGTGACTCCTATACCCCAGTAAAATCAATAGATTGAATGGAATTAAGACAATTAACATATATAAGGACATCAGACCGGGGAGACAAAATGTCTTCACAACTTTATTTGCCAAAACAGTTTAGTAAATTTATCCTTATTTTCCATATGCCTCAGTTGTTGGTGTGTAAGATTGAGGCTGTAACCCCTTTACACCTGTGGAGGATGTGAGGATCTGTGGTACAAAGCTGTGTTTTCCTGCCCAGCTACACAGTGCTTGGCACCATGGGTCTCCAGCATTACTTGTTAATAAAATATTAACAGCAGCAATGCCATCTGGACCTGCATCTCACTGCTGCTCTGAGGTCCAAGAGAGCAGCCTTTTCAAGGAATATGCTCCATTACTGGAGCTCTCATTCATGGAGCTTCTGAAGAAAAGATGAAAATGTGGACATGAGGAATAAAACAGGAGGGTCCTGAGAAATTAAGAGGAAGGGCAGAGAAAATAGAGAAGGCAGTGGAGAAGCACAATGAAGCAAGAACTAACGCGTGAAGAAAAAATTAGGAGAGAGATTACAGCAAAAGAAGCCAAAACCCATATATTAGGGACTTTGAGAAGAGGCAGAAGTACGATCTGGATGGATGAGAGAAGGTGGACCAAGAGAGTGAGGGGGAAAAGTTCCAGCGGGTCTGATAGCAGAGCTCCGATGGGGCTTCACACATTTCAAACTAGAAATATGGGCCCCTCCCCAGCAAAACTGGGCTTCCACTGCCAGCAAAATTGTTTCCACAGCTGAGACTGCAGTGCCAGTGAATGTCTGCAATCAGCCCATCCAGGTGTTCTGTGATACAGGCTGCACCAGACTCAACCCATCAAAGCAATGGGAATAAATCCGAGAGCCAGGAATTGGGCCCCTGCTTGGCTGCCGCTGTGCAGAAATGAGAACGTAAGTAGCCAAAAAAAGACACATTTAAGGTATAACTCAACAAAAATAAGAAACAGACCTTTTGATAGCAGACATGCTAACAAATCAAGTTCATGGTATAAGAACCAGCTATCCTGCAGGAGGGACAAGGACTCTGGACGCTGCTGTAAGAGTCTGATATGCCAATTTGGAGACATTCCATCTATTTCAATTTTTAAACTGGATTTACACTGGCAAACTATCCTATCTGAGCTTTTAATTTACATTGTATGAACTACACAGCCTGCAGAGTATCAGAGCCTCATCAATTTTCAGTCTCTTGCATCCAAGTGAACACCAGTATGACTTCTCTGGTGGGCCCTTGGTCTCAGCATCAGTGGCCTCCATTATAATCACCACCACTGAGCTGTGGCACTGGTTCATGTTGTCTCAGGGGAGGCAAAGGCAGGGCAGTCAGTACTGCTTGTTCCACAGGTAGCTGCACTGACCTGGGGGGGATTGTTAATCCAGTCAGTTCAAATAGGGGCATGACAGCTCGGTCCGATGGAAAAGAGAGAGATACTATGACCCAGATCTGTTTTTTCAAGCATGGTTCCAACACATTGAGTGCATTACATAGCAAGGGGTAGGCGAGATTTTCTATAAACAGAATAGTAACCCAAATCCCAGTGAATGCCTCCTCATGGATCCATACCAGCAAACAATAAAATTAGGCTGGAAGGTGCCCTCTGAGGCGCCACGTCCAACTCACTGCAGGCAACCTTGTCATAGAATCTCCTCATAACCATTAATTCACTTTTGTTTACTAGGGCATCAGGAGGTTATCTATTTAACTATGTCAAATATTCATCTTTTTATCACTGCAGCAGAGCTGGTTTTGTGAAGGAATCCAGTTCTTGGACCGGAGAGAGAACAACATGGCTGCTCACGCGTCAGCTTCTCTTGGCCTCTGTCCGGTCTTTGTTTGCGCAGGACTTGAATGTTCACAACGTATATTTAAACTCACAATCAAATCCTGGTATGATTCAAATTTATGGGAGTGTTCCACACTAGCAAAACTGAACCAAAGCCTTGCTCTGCTGGATGGAGATCATTTTAAAGATAACCACCCACTTTCCCGGGAGGCTTTCTGCAATCAACAGCTGAATGACTCTGAGTGAATGTAACCGGGCTCACATATGGTGCTCAGCATGTGACTGGCAAGATCCCTGCCCTCGTGTTACATGGGACATGGGAAAGCTACCACATCAGGAGATGGTGTTTTCCCCAGCACCCCACAGCGCTCCATGTTATGCTTAGGCTGTCCTCCCTCTGTTAGCCTCTTGCCTGGGCTGGGCTCCACTTCAGCTGTGAGGGAAGAGACCCAGGAAACTTTTCATCATTACTTTGTCTTGAGTTCTCTTTCATCGCAAACTCTCCTGGAAAAATATCCTCCTGCAGTTACATCAGCACAGTGACACCACTGCAAGTTTTCAGTGGCACCCAGAGGGGGTTAATTCGAGCAAACTGCTGGGCAGTTTTAGAGGAGGACCAAGGATTGAATCTTGAGCAACTCCACTTTGAGTTTTCTCAGCCCATTCCCTAAAACTTCCACGGCAAGGAGCCATGGATCCAAATCGGTTCTGTCAGCTGCTTGAGGATGGCGCAAATCGAACAGAGGTAACCAAATCCCCCTTGCCTGCTCTCAAATCTGCCCAAACACAGCATGCAAAGTCAGGCAAGACACCAGCTTGACACTGATTTTGCAGCCCTCATGATTTCAGTCTCCTTTTGACTGCACTCACAGCCCCCCAGTGCTGACAGCAGCCCCTTTCTCTGCATGAGACAGAGCAAAAGGATGGTCTACTGATGCCATCCAAAGCAGGAGGCTAGCAATCTTCCTCTTTGAAAGGCCAAATCACAGGCAATGCAAAAGGGAGCAACCTGTCTCCTGGGGAAGCTCAAATCTACTATAAAGGAGAGAAAGGAATAAAGGAAAAATTACCATGAACTTCCAAATGAATGATATGCCTCCTGGGAAGAAGACAGTATATTTTTTGGTAAATCATTAGTCACAAAACACATTTCAGGTTGGCTGATAATTGTCTGAAATTTGAACAAATTAAATAAACAGCTTTTGCCAAGAAAAACAAAGACTGGAGGGTGAGTGGGGTTTAATCTATCAGAAACAGTTTGTTTAGACACTTTCTGAACATAAGCCCTTCACATGTTGAAATATTTAACTTTCTGAGTACTTACAATCAAGGTCACGTAAATAAAGGTCATGTAAATAAAATCAGTGGTAGTTAATTTTCCATCCAATAACACAAAATTAATACCCTCAGCTAAAAAATGGAAGATGTAGGTTTGATTTCTTCCCATGTCTCAAGGAGCTGCACCCACATTCCAGAAAACTCCAGTGTCCATAAGTCAGTGCTGGTGTGTTTCTACCTTCCTGGATCCTTGTGGATGATGCTGCAGATTCTGCAAGTTAAGTGTCCTGTCTGACTAAAAGTACTGGCTTGAACTAAAGCCTTCTACTCCTTTGGAGGGCAGTAGTCACTGAGCCAGGCGTTGGTCCCTCTCAGTTTTCCCCAGTGCTCTGCCAGTGCCCCACGAGTGAGGCTCGGGATGCTCCAAGGAGGAGAGCCCTGCCAGGAGGTGAGGATGACCCATGCAAAGGAGGGAGTTTAGCCAGGAGCAGAGCTGGCTGAGCTGCCTGCAGCAGCACATCCTACACTCCCTTGCAACATGGGCAGAGGAGTAACCACGGGTTTCTTTTAAGTCAAAGAGATGTACAAGCTGCTGCCAACTTTACGAATTTAGCATTTAATTTTCTTGGCTTTTACCTCAGAACTCCAAGCAACAAACTTTCAGTGACTTTTAACCCAAAAGTTTGGGAGGTTTTTTTAACCTCTTTTCACTTTGGCAAATTAAAAATCCTGATGTTGGGAGAGTAGAACACGATCTGCATTTCAGTTATTTATTTCAATTACTTTGCAGATCAGCAACAAACTTATAACTTGGTTATTTACCCAATCCCTCCTTGCTGCCCTCACTCGACCCATTTCCACTTTATTTAGATGTCTGGGTAAAACAGACTGGGTTTTTTCCAAATTATCTCAGGAGAGGTTGTCTTTTTACTTTGGATAAGGCACCAAGGAGGCCTAATTGCTCACCCCATCCCTGGAAAAAAATTTAAAACTTAACCTCACTAACATCTAGCTTCCAAATTAATTTCATACATAACTGTCTGCATTTCTAGTAGATAGTGGAAAATAAAGAAGTCATTTGTTTGTCAAAAAAGATTAAAAACCCAACATAATTTTCTAATTTCATGTTTTTTAACATGCTGCATTGTATAGCTGAGGGAGAAATCAGCTGAATTTCCCTCATGCCTGACCATATGATCGGGAGGCAGCTACTGCGGGTACAGTTCTGTGAGGGAACTCTTTTGAAGTCAGAAGTCAAAAAGACTTTCAGGGGTTTAAATGCCTTTTTAATGTGGTCTCTTTTCTGTGTGGAGTGCAGTCCACACTTAAAGGGCTTTCTGTGTGCCTGTGAGAAATGCCTTTCTTGAAACTCATTTTTTATATCTGCTCTACAAACTCTGTGCAAAAGCTGAGACCACTCAGTAGATCCTCACATGCTTCAGTGTGTGCTCATCTTAACCATGGTTCTGTGAGGTCCCAAAACCAACGAAGATTAGTCTGGATCAGATAATGAGGGTCACAGTTCTAAAGGCTGAATGAAAATACCTATTATGAAAGTAACAAAAAACTTCTTTTTCTCCTGATTCCCTTTAAAGTCAAGGACATCTGCTTTGCACTGAACTGATTTTATTTTTCACAGGGCAACCTCATTGTATTTCAATTTGGGGGCCGTCACTCAGTGAGACAGCTACATGTCCCAGGCAGGTACCAAGCTTGTGGGGGGCAGGTAGGATGAGGTCCTGGTGTCCCTCCAAACACAGACTGCAATCCTCAGGGGCAGGACAGGCATCATTACACTCCAAAAAGTGCCTTGTCAGGAAAATATTAGTAGGCACTGCCTCAGAAAGGGCAAAAGGGTTCCTAACATGGCAAAGTTTGCTGCCCTCTCTCATAATGACATGTCTGGTAGGAGCTGTCTCAGGCCACAGCGTTTTTGGGCAAGGCTTGGTCTTTCCTCTGTGGCACCCACATGGGAGATGGCTGTCTTGTGCCAAAACACCCCCTGCAATGTGCTGGGCACCACCAGGAAGGCCCATCATGGTTATGAAAATCAGGTGGCTGTATGCCCTTCCTTTGAGCAACAGTGGAAAGAGTGGGTCTGGAATCACCTCTTTCTCCCTTCCTCACTGACCTCCCTTCCCAAGGGAATCATTCAGGTTGCTGTGCACCCCCAGACTACAGGGGGGGAAAGAAAGGAAAAAAAGAAAGAAAAAATCCAAAGAGTTTCTGGAACACATTTCAGTTTTCATAGTCTTGTCACCCAGTCTGAGTGCAACAGTCAGAGTAATTATGCAACCTTTTAAAATATCACAGTGACATATGAGGTAATGCCACTTTCTACTCAGGCTCCGTTGGGAGCTGCTAGGCTGAGCCCTGCCGTCAGCAGTGTGTTTGGAGCAAGCACTCATCCACCTTCATTTTCACAGGGAAACAGGAATTCCCAGAGCCCAGACAGCATGTCATGGTGCAGAAACACCCCTCTGATGTGAAAGTCCCCTTCATTTCTGAAAGATTGTTTGATGAAAAGAGGAGTTTCTGTAATTCTGATTTGGGAAGATAAAATATTTGTTAAGCTGAATAGTTAATGGATCAAACTGGCTGAGATGGGCTGTAAGAGTGTGTTCAGCCATAGAAAAACATGGAATAAAGCTTGAGCTGTAACATTTTTATAGCCTGATGGCTAACCCCTCTCCACAGATTTTGCCTAAAGTCACCCAGAGTCCCTGAGAAAGCAAACAACATGTTTTCTTTTACTAGACCTGTTAGTTGTTATTTTAGCATTTCTGTCACAGTGAGCACATGGAACAAGCAAAGCCTGACTAATCCCACAACCTTTTCTTCTACTCCATGCAACACAGCAAGCCCATCACTTCCCCCTGGACTGCAGAGGAATAAGAAACTGCTCATTCCACCCCACCTCACCTCCCTCACAGTGGGTGGGAGCCCATCACCCTCATAATTTCTGTCTTTCTCACTGGATATTTCTCCAAATGTGGCCTAGACTTGAAGCTTACATGAACTGCTGAGGAATAGTCATGCTTGGGGCATGGATCAGCAGACCTAGCAGGAATGTTTGGTCCTTCCTCTACACAGTCTGCTTCAGTGAACAAGGTCTTTGTCCTGTGCAAAGGTGCCAGACGTGTTTAGGCTCTCATAAACAACTCCTAAACTCAGCCTGTGCCTACACCTGAGCATATGTGTGCATGCAGACAGAGAAGCCTGCATCAGGAAAGGGAAAGACTCATGATTAATAGACAACGCTGACGTGTCTGGGGACATTGAAGAGCTGGGCCCCACGAAGTCCCTGTTCCCCCAAGGAAACAGAATATTTTTTGGTTGGAGAGGACAGACTGGATTATTTACACGGTATGTGATTCCTCTGCCCAAATGTCTCCACGGAGAAGAGATGTCCTTGGGGAGGACTGCCTCTTTGGGTCTGCAGGAAGAGAAAAAAGTATGTTTTAGAACAAGTGAGAAAGAGGATCCAGGCAGCTAAAAGACAGTCACTCTTTCCTCGGTTCTTGGAAGAATTAAGGAGCAAAGTTTTATGCAGGTCATTTCGCTGCAAGTGTAAGGGAAGACAGCAACTGTGAACAGCCAGCATGGATTAACAAATGTTGAACTCATCAACAACCTGGGCAGGGGAACATAATGAGTCCTCAGCGGGTCTCTTGGTGACCCCAAACTGGATGAGTGGCTGATAACACTGGATGTCGCCCAAGGACCCAGATGCACTGGAGAAATGGGTCAGAAGGAGCTTCCTGAAATGCTGCAAAGACAAATGCAAAGTCCTGCACCTGGGCAGGTTCTACCCTCTGTGTTCAGCACAGACTGGAATCAGCTAGCTGGGGCACCGTTTCATGGATATGGATCTCACTGATCCTGACTGTGGGAATGAGGGCTATGCACATCCTGAGCTGTATTAGCAGAAATGTAGGCAGTGTTCTGAGGAAAGTGGTTATTCCTCTCTTCTCAGGACCTGTGAAGATACATCTGGAATAGTGTGTCCCAATTTGGGCCCTGATCTAAAGTAAGGAAAAATTTTTACAGCCATGGTGGTTGAGCACTGGCACAAGCTGCCCACAGAAATCGTGACATCTCCATCCCTAGAGGTACTCAAAATGCAACTGGACAAGACTGAGCAACCTGATCTAACTTCAAAGCCAGCCTTGCTTTCTGCTGAAGGCCGGACTACAAGACCGCCAGAGATCCAGCCTGAATTTTTCCACAATTCTATGATTTATGATAGCTCTCAGCAAATCCTGTGCCATTATGTTGTTGAAAAAATGGTCTATACTTTTACAAGGGGAATGTTTCAAGCAGTATCAGCACTTCCTATTAAAATTTTGGCAAATGCATATGTCAATATTTTTAAAATGTATTTGAACATTGCTGCTTTCATTATTTTCCTGACTTTCAGGAAGAAAATAGATTATTAGTAAACATGAATTTTCTAAAATTATATCATAAAAATGCTGGCAAAACCCTCTGGAAATACGTTGTAAAAATAAGCAGAAAAAGTATCAATTTCAGATCATAAAGAGTGGAAAGATCTTCAGAATGTCAAAAATAGTGAAATAATTTAACTAGCTCTGTAATTTCTATAATGCAATAAACATATGCATTACCTGCTGGGTAAAAACCATGAAGACATTTTCCATTTGAATTAAGCGAATTCAATCCCATAATTTCCATTCTTTGGTGCTCATTTTCCTTAAATTATCTCCTGAAAGAGTTTCTTGGCAAATATGTTCCCTGGAACAATTCACTTTAAATAAATGTTGCACACATTGCAGAAAAAGCAAATTTCACTTTCATAATTGCCCCACATTCTCACTACAAACTGTAGCACGTGAACAATAGTACTGCACATAACCTTTATGCAGCTCTGGACACATGAGTTTCCAGTAGCAAATATTTGTGATTATTTTCTCACAAACATCCAGGCAAATGAAGCTGGTCCTTCTTTCTTTGTCTTAGCTGTGCCTGCAACACAATGACAGCAATTCCTTCTTCTGATGTTCCTGTCGGTGCTGCCAAGAAAAGTAACCACATTGTATATCAAAAAATTTTATGGGAGCACCTGGGAACCATACATCCCATCTACCTGAGGAACCAAGAGAGCTCTGAAATATCATACATGGCACAGTCTGCACCCTTTCCATCTGTATGACTTTGTGGGCTTGCACAAAGTGTTGTTAAGACCTCAAGCAACTGAATATAACTAAATTGTCCTGATCCTAAGGAGCCTTGTAAACTGATTTAGTTTGTGTGATTGCATCACCTCAACATGATATTATGACTGTACTTGGATTTTCCTTTACAGAGCTCCAGACCCTGGGCTGAAGTAATGTCCAAGATATGGCTGAGTGCTCAGGCAGCACGTGGTTGGAAAATCTCATTTTGGGAGTAAACTCTGACCAACATTGATCTGAGAGCAGAGGTATATCCTCAAGATGAAGTTAATAAGGAACAGATCCACATCACTTCCATCAAAATCATTGCTCATCAGGCTGGCCAGTATTGTGTCACTGCTCTTTCATTTTCTCTTTGATTATCCACTTCTAAGTCTTACCTCTTCTCTTACAGTAAAAGATTATTCTTTATTATTCTATGTACCAAAATACTTTTAGTTATGAATATTAATGTCAGTAACTAAATAATGTCAACACCAAGTAATTCTTTTAGTAAATAATAATATAAGAAAAAGAATGGAAATCCTTTCCACTGAACTTATTTATTCAAATGAAAACACATACATAGAAGACATAGAATTTATGACAAAATACACACAAACCAAAACTGGGCTTAGATCTTCCAGCAGTAAAAATGGCACTACTGCTCTCACGTTTCTTCTTCATTTTGAATAGTATTTTTAAACTTCTTTCCTTTAAAAAATCAAACTTGAATTATTACCCAGCTTTTCTCCCTAACTCAGTGTATATTTTTATTCTTTTTTTTTCCAAATGTTTGCAGCATGTACCAGACTGCATTAATAAAATTTGGACCTTCCTTGGATTATTAATGAAGCCAGTAATTAAGATAATTTTAGAAATAATCTTTGCAACACCTAAAGGCATTCCAAATGGCTCAGTTTTGTGGACATTTACCCAGATTTCATGTTATGTTAAATGTTTTTTAAAAATTTTATTTAATTTTTTGGGTAAAACTTTATTAGACTTAGAGAAATGCAGTTCTGAAATATAAATGCTGTTCTTCAGCTTGCTTTAATAAGTATGATGAAGTCAATATGGTTATGTTTCCTTTCTCCAGCTGAGACTATGACCTTCAGTATAACATTTACCTCATTTTCTTCATCCACTAATTAGTCTAGGCTATAAAAATGGTTTGTCTGGCAACATTTAGTCTTGACAAAACAGTGCAGCTTATTGATCATAATTTTAATTTTTCTTCTAGATGTTCAAAGATTATTTTCCTTATCAGATGTTGAGTTTCGGATTAAAGTACTTTTAAAAATGGTAATTACTAAAATATTCTCTTTTTTTGAGGATTACTAGTGTTCTTCTCTTCCTATTCCAGTCATTTCTCAGAGCTTTCAGGTTTTTAAAAAGTGGTCTGATAAGTCCTTTAGCTTGCTAAGACCTAGTTCATATTTCTCAACATGTTTGTCTTAACCTTAATGTAACCATATAATGGAATTCTGAAAAATTAGCAACATTTTAAATTCTTTTAGAGAAGCACTTTATAAAGGTATTCATTGCCTTGGTCTTGAATTGCCACTAATTGTGTGTCTGTTCATAATTCATAGTGGATTTTTTCCTAGGTTTTTAATCCTGCATTCTTTAAAGTTAAGGATGAGGATTTTATTTACCTTATTGGTGTAGAAGGGAACCATTTCTCCTCCGAAAGAAAAAAAAAAATAAAAGGAAGGAAAGCTTTCATTTTCTTTAACCTCAATGACTAATTCACAGGGCACACATGAGTTCACTCAGTTTATCCCCCACCAATACCAATAAAAACCACTTACTGAATATAACAGTTTCTGAGTAGCCTTGGCTAGGTTTCCTTACTCTTCACCCCTACTGTATATTTTATTACCTGTCCCATTGTGATTTGAAGTCCCAATCAATGGAACAATCTCTTGTTGAGGCTACATGTGCTCTCTCAGCTGCAATCTTAATTCTCTTTCACTCATCACAGAACCACAGAATGGTTGATGTTGGGAGGAACCTTTGGAGCTCATCTGGTCCGAGCCACCTGGTAAAGAAGGGCTTGCCCAGGACCATGTCCAGTCAGCTTTTTACCACCTCCAAGCAGGGACAATCCACAACCTCCCTGCACAACCTGTGCCAGTGATTGTTCACCCTCACAGTAAACAAACTTGTTTTCTGATGTTCAGAGAGAACCTCATTTGTTTCACTTTGGGCCCATAACCTCTGATGCTGTCTCTAGGCACCACTAGAAAGAGCCTGGCTGTGACCTCTTTACCCTTCAAATATTTATACACACTGATGAGCTCTCCTCTGATCTTTCTCTTCTCTTCTCTTCTCTTCTCTTCTCTTCTCTTCTCTTCTCTTCTCTTCTCTTCTCTTCTCTTCTCTTCTCTTCTCTTCTCTCTTCCCTTCTCCTCCTTTTCCTCTTCTCAACTCTCCCAGCCTCTTCTCACAGGAGAGGTGCTCTGGTCTCTTAAACATTTCTGTGGCCCTTTTTTGGAGTGTCTCCATGTCTCTCTTTTTCTAAGGAGCCCAGGAATGAACCCAGCACTACAGGCGAATTTCCCCATTCACATCAAAGGGCCATGGACAAATTTTTCAGTTTTTTGTCAAATTTTGCAGAAGCTATTCATCTGTACACTCCTACAATGAGTAAGTCTATCCTTTCTGTAATGAATCAGAGAAGCTTTTGGTTGCCAGCCTGCCCATTATTCTCAAATCTGCACTGAGCAACACAACAAATCCCATTAAAGTCAAGGGAAAAACTCTGGGCTGATTTCTGCTGGTAGAAGTTTGACCAGGACCCCTCTGGGTTGTACTGCACCTGGTTAGCTTGAACAAAAAATACTTGTTACAGTTTCTTAGATGGATTAGAAACAACTTTTCAGTTCATGTAGGAGGATATTTAGATGAGTTTTAAAGCAATATTTTCCTCTACTGTCCAAGGAAAAGGTGACTGCTGCTCTCATATGTTTACCAGATTTAAATTACTCATCTCTCCTAAGTCCATTAAGAAATAATACACTTTTTTATGATTTTGCCAAACAGCAAGGATGTAAGCTTTCCTGTGCTACTCCATCAATTACTTCACAGCTATAGTGGAAAGGTTGCTCCATTCAGGGGCCAAAGGGTGATTTACTCAGCACAGTTAGTTAAGTTAACTGAAACTTCATCTTATTTAGCAGAAAGACAGGCATCTTCTAACACTGAGGCAAAAATTTTTGAAAAACTGTCTGTGAAGAAATGACTCATGTTTTGGGAAGCCCCCAGAAAGTCATATTTAAAGTGGGGGCATTCCAATTTGAAGAATGTAGTCAGTGCAATCTAACAGCAGCAGTCACTTCAGTAGCAGTTTTGGGAAGTATTAGGTCTTCTGATCACTTTAGGAGACGTAGAAAGTGAATCTTTAGTGATTGCTCAGACAAAATCTCAATTACCTCAGCTATAATCTTGGATAGTTGCTAGAAATGCCAGCATTGCTTCATTCCAGAGAGGGGACCATCATCCAGATCCTCTATGCTCTCTTAGGTGGAATTCAATCACTTCTTTTTTCTCTCTCTCTTCTCTATCATCCAAAGTCTTCCTTCGAGAGTTTCCACCAGACAGTTATCTTGAAGTAAATTAATTTATCCCTTACAGGCTCCAGCAAAGCACTGCTGGTTGTGCTAAATATGCTGGGCTGTACAGCAACTGGCAGTAACTCTCTGCTTCTGGGCTTCCTCACCCTGAATGCTTTGGACTTTGAAAATGTCTTTTCATTGAAAAAAGCTCCCCAATCAGGTGTTCAGTGAAGAGAGCAAAATGTTCCTGTTCAGACCTAGAATGAAGGACCATAGCCCAGACTGGGTGGGGCTCTGAGCAACCTCATCTAGTGGAAGGTGTTGCTGCCCATGGCAGGGGGGTTGGAACTAGGTGACCTTTAGTGTCCCTCCCAACCCAACCCATTCCACGGCTGTCTGACCAGACAGCATGGCCAAAGGTGTCAGAGTGAAGACTCACTTAGGTATGTATTCTTACCATGCTGGTTGCTTTCCTTTAACTGACTAATTGCACAATCTCACTTCAAATAATATCAGGAAAAAAAACAAATAGTCAAAATAAGACTCATGCACTTAGACTACAATTTAAGGGTTCTGCTGTTTGAAAACCTAATTTTGTGGATACAGGCATAAAGTTAATGTAGAGGTTTCCTAAACTGACACCAACCTCATTAACAACACTGCTGTAATTGTCTACTAGCACATTGGATTACTGCCATGTGCTGAAAAAAACAGTAAATGAAATAACCAATAAATAACCAATCAATGAACTAGCAGGACACTGCCATTCACACACCAAAACAAAGATTATAGGCTTCAGCTTCCTTCCCCACAGACATGTGTTATTGGTTCAATTACTACAGCGTTCTCCAGGCAGTGCCCTTCAGAATCTGAAATAAGGGGCTACGTGGCTGCGAGCAGGAACCTTGAGCAATATGACAAAACTTGTTTCACAGGCATGACTGACCCATGGAACTGCATACATTCTCAAAACATAATAAACACGAAGATGAAAGAAGAGATTACAAACTGCAATATTTTTCTTATTAACTCAGTAAGAAAGCCGCTGATGGGAACTGACCGCAAAAGACGCGTGAACAATGAGGAATGAAAACCAGCATTTAAACACTGTATAGGAAAAATGTAAAAATGAAGTAGTCTCAAGACATAGATCATTAATAGTGAAATCAAGGAAAAATTTCACATAGATTTTCTCCAAGATGGCAGCTGCTCTTAGGAGCTGATCCAAAGCCTACTGAATTCAATGGAAAGATTTCACTTCAATGGACTTGGGATAATTTTCACTTTTGGCTGAGAGAGAGTTGCATTACTCCAAGTTAAAAGAAAGAACACTTGGCAAACAATAACTGGGACTACAGCACATTTAGGGTCAAAAGATCTCAGTTGCTAGACCAATTCATCCCTGATGTGATTCCACCATATCCAGAGGATTTGCAGACTCAGTTTCATAGAGACTGATGATGCCATTTGTGATTTTCAATGAGTTCAGTTTGTAAGTCAGGGTAGAATTTGATACAGTGGATGCAACCAAACTGTAAAGTTTAGTTAATTTAAATACAATAACTGCAGAAGTTTTTCTTAACACATTAAATGGCTATATTTTATGACTATAACCTCACAGCTATGAAATATAGCTCTCCTATGATATAACTATACTATATAATTTTCTTCCCAACAGCTGCTGTTGGGAATTTCACTGTTTCTGAAATAAATACGATATGCATACATACCATACATGGAGGAAAAGGGAGACCAATAGGAAATACAATGAGCTGACTCAAGATATGTTATTTATTTGCACACAATTTTAATGATCTCATATCTCCAAAGTGGTGGAGGGAACCTGAGCCACTTGTGAATTATGAAAGGTCATCAATAACTCATAGCAATATATGACACATCCATTCAGGTCATCCAGACTTACTCCATGCTTGGATCTGTTTATCTAACACCAGTTTTAGTTTAGTCTGTACTGTGTGTTGATTTCATAGTACATCATGTAGCAATGAGACCTCTTGGCTACACTCCCATGTAAGATGACTAAGATTGAAGTATAAGAGAACCTGAAACAAATTTTCAGAGTATCAGTTGGTTGAACTGAACCACACATATCTACTTCCAATGACATGTTGTGAGCATTAAGTAAAATAACTTAGATATAAATATATCAGATTGGTTGTGTGCACGTGCATCTGTAAAAACACTCTCACATTTCATACAGTTGAAACTTAAAACTTTTCCTCATGCTTCTTTCTCTCCCTAAGAAACTGAAATAGCAAACATGCAACAGAGATTACTTTGATAGTAATAGCACAAGACACTCAAGTACTACAGAGATGAGCATAGTACAAGAATGAAATGAATTGAAATCCGGTTTTTTACTGTCTTAAAAGAAAGCTAAAAGGCACATTTTATTCCCAGTCACGTATCTGAAACTCAACAATTAGGTATAATCCATATAGAGACAAGGGTATAATTTACTTTGCTATTCTTATAAACTGTGCAGGCTACAGTTACACGTTTTAATTATAGCTACTTTGCGACAGCTCTCAGACAATAAACCATATTTGAAAATGCAATTCTGAAAAAAACTCCATGATTTTAAATGAGTTTTGTCAAAGGAATCTTAATAAACTGATTAGAAAATATTAAACTCCTCTGCTAGTTCCTCTTGGTAATACTCACTGTATCAAACTGACCAGGCAGTGCCCATTACTGACTACCAAAAGTTCATGGCAATACCCTGGAGCAGAGTTCATTTCTTCTAGCTCCAAGCACCCCTGTGTTATGACTTCTGGAGCTCAGGCAAGCTTGGTGTGGGAAACACATGGCACGTGGCACACCATGGGGACCTGTGGGGAGCACACGTTCGAGGCAGTGCCGCTCTCCTGTAAGGTGCCTAATGCACCATCATCACTACTCACACGTGCAAATTCTCAGTACAGACCAGTGCTCTATGGCAAGACAGAAAGCATTTTAGTGACCTACAGATGTGTTTTTTGGGATGGCTGCAACCATTCAGACCTTTGGACAAGCACCCCACCTGGCTCTCTATCAGCCCAAATGCTACATAAACTATTTTGTAGTGTTCTTGCATCAACTTGGCATGGAAAAAAAAAGTCTCCAGACCAAAATTCTCTGAGCACTTCTCACATCACATGTGCTGTTTGAGGCAGACACCGAAGTCATTTATCTGCACAGTCGTTCTCCAATCTGACAAAAAAATCCAAGCCAAAGGGTCTTTGATATCAAAGAAAAATTAATTCCATGCACGCAATTCTTGGTCTTTTCAACTACTTTAATCAAACTCTCATGGTAAGTCATTTCACATTTTGTACATGAAATAGAACATTTTGTTTATAAACCAAAACGCTGCACAAACATCGTTTTTGTCAGGGCAGAAGAACAGCTCTCAGGCAAACGACAACACAAAGCAACCCTTTCTACAGGCTGCAGGGCACTCCAAGGCACAAGGGAAAGTGGGGGTTACCTGTTTACAGCCAGAAGATGGAAGAAAGCTTGGTCCTATCTTTTGCTGTCAAAACCTTCCCTCAGCGTAATGGCAAATGGGCCTATCTAAAAGTGACAAGACACCCTGCAATTTGTTTTAATCCCTTCTCCCTCACTTACCCTTTTAGAAAGTTTCTTACTTTTTTCCCCTCCTAGCACCTCAAAGTTGGCTTTAAACAACTGAGTTAACAATTTTTGTCAAACTGGTTTTTTGGTTGGTTGGGTTTTTTTTCCAAACAGGACAGATAATTTCTCAAAGTTAAAATAAAAAGTATTGGTTGTAACATGACAACAGAGTGAATGGCGAAGCATAGTGGATGATCCCCACCACAAACACCCAGAGCTGCAACCCACAAAGTTCAAAACTGCACAATTTTGTAACTGAAAGAACCACCAAATTTAAAGCCAGAAGGGGATGGTTAGGATGGCTGAGGTTCTGCCAGGAAGTGTTTCCATACCTGACATGTTTCAGAAAGTAAGTGCAGGGTAAAAAAAGGGCTTATCTGCTCTTTCAACAGGTTGCCCACTGGTCCTGAGTATTAAAGCCAGCGCAGTAACCAGGCTACACTGAATTTACCCCCCTAACCCATGAGAGGATGATCTTCTGGTACCAACCACCATCATTACAGAGCTCTTCATTTACAGAAAAGTTCATGTATCAGCTACCAGCATTGCTCCAGCCTGAAGTCTGCAATGCTGACCACTAGGCTACAACTCTTCAGATCCAGATGCAAAAACTTCAGAAGAAAGAATAGCAAAGCAAAGAGCCTATTGTTTTACAGTTAGCACTTCTTCCAGTTATTGTATGAGCACACTGGTCAGATCAAATCCTACAAACCTGATTCTGACATCACCACACTAAATATATTACACTGTCTCTGTCAATTTAAATCAAATCACTGCTGATTTTTCCTGCTATTAGATCAGAGTTAGGCAAATAAATTGTTCAATATGACTGCAGAAGTCAGGTGCTCTGAGTACTGTGTTGATGGGTCCTATGCACATACTCAAACACAACAAAACTGAATACACCAGAGCCTGGCTAACACAAATCTGGCATGAGACCAGGATCTAAGCCTTGTTTTTCTCATTCATACATCACCACCACATTTTTCAAGTGCCACTGTCATTAAGTTAAGATACAGAGCAATCCATCATTTAAAACCATTAAGTAAATATTTTTGGGTCAAAAATATGACCCTTCATATAACTTGGTCCGAAAGGAAGAACTTTCCCGACATGGCAAAGGGAATTAAGCAGAAGAATGCAGCACACTATCAACAAGTAATTCTAAGAGTTTCATCACGAACTAATTAGGATTTCCACTGGATTTATGCTTCATGGTTGACCGCACCTTCAAACAAATGAGAACAATGAACTCATCCTTTTATTACCTACAGCCCCACCACAATAACCTCAGCTCCCTCATTTCTCCTCACTGCAGGACTCCTCAGACCCCTACCACAACGTCCTTATGCACTTTCTATTCTTTTTATTCCCACCTATATATTTTACCAACTTTGTCTAGCTTGCTGGTGGGTCAAGAGACATCCAGACCTTTGTAGGGACCAGGGCTACATGAACACAGTTTGACTGGCCAGGATACCCCACATTGGTTGCCCAACCAGTCAGTCAGGGGTCAAACAGTTTTCTACAACATAGTCCACAAGAGTACTTGAAAACTACAAGAGTGCAGGAAAAGGACTGACATACTCACCCACAGTGTGGGTACATACATAACCTCCTTATTCTAAGAGCTACCACTGATAACACACAAACACTTAAAAAGGTGCAGACTTAGTAGAAGGTAGAGATTTGCTCACACAATTTAAAACGCTTCCTGTTGTGCAGGTTTCATGTAACTGCTCAAAACAGTAAAGTAATGCACAGTTGAAGCTGATAGAGAAAATCTGGGAGTTGCAGAGGTGGGTCACTATTACTCCCCTTCTCTGACTGAATCACCTTGGCCAATGGAAGGAGACTTTCTTTAGCTGCTCTTCACTTGTCAAATCTAAAAACAAAAATTATCAGGGCTAAGAATTACCTAGGGTCTTTTTGAAGCTTCTTGTAGTGTTTAGAGGAAGAGAAATACATACTCAACTCACAGACACACAATCTTCTGTTAACAATAAAGTTTTGATGTTTTTGCAAGTCCTACTGTCAATAACTACCCTTCAGCTCCAGAACAGCTCTTCTGTGCTCAGGCTTCTGCTTCTATCCTGAACAATTGCTTTTGCTGCATTCAAGCCACTACAACCATTCCCAGCTACTTTGAATTCTAGTCAATATTTGTGATGTCCGATGTTTTCCTCCATTTAATTCATTTAGGCATTTGTAACAGATGGGTGAATGCAACAGCTGATAAAGATAATAGCAGAAAGGCACACCAGCTGAATAAGTTAATTCACAATCCCACTTAAAATCAGTCTGTTCTGGTTATCACCTTCCTCTACTTCGGTTTCAGCATGAATTTTAGCAACCATGCTTCTCACAAAGTCCTAGACTCAGCAAATAATGCTTTAAAGTTAAACCACTCAAAATGGAAGTAACAATGTTCTAAAATTGTCTACTGCCTCCCTCCTTTAGACAGCTGCTGCTAAAATGAGGATGGTGTGGAAGCAGAGAGGAAAATTGAATAGGCAATTATTTTTCATGTGCAAATCAGTAAGATTCCATAGAAACATTGTGTATAGTTAGAAAATAAGCATCCCAAAGGTGTACAGCATTTTTTTCCTGTTCATGGTACTTCATGATCATGAAGGTTTGGAAACACCCACAAATTCTTTTCATCCCAGCAGGAGCTAAGGCTGTTAGTCAACATGCCAGGATGCTTTATTACCACTGGGAGATGGGGTCAGTCCATCTGTACTGTTACGTGAAGATGGAGAGTTGTCCTCTGGTAATTAATACATTTCCACCTCTGTCTAATTAAGGAGATCTAGTGCATTCATTCTCATTAAAAAAGAAATGTGGAGCTTTGCAGTTTCTCCAGTTTGGGGCTGTAAAAGAACTTCAAACATCAAAATAATTTTCTAAAAGTAATGAGTTCCCTCGTTCTAGTTGGAGCTACAGCCCTGGTAGTAAAACATCTTCGCTAAAAACTGCTGTCTGCAGACTGATTCATTCTGGTGGCATGAGAGAGAGAATCAGACTGGGAGTGCTCTGCAGGGAATCTGTGACAGTCTTTCATCAGCTGCATATTCTTGAGTTATAAAAACAAAAGTAAAGGCATATTGTGAAGACCATGGAGCCTCATTGCTGGGCTGCAGAGTGTTTTAGCTGAAGATTTCAGACTCAGATACAACAGTGTACTTGAGAAAAGGGTGCCATATAAACTTAAAATCAAGTGTGAGATTTCTGTCTCCATTGCTGTCTGTACAAATCAATGAAATCTCAATTATTCTCTCTCGAGGCAGCTTGTGGATTTTATTTTTCTCTTAACAGACCCACTCTACTCCTTTGAAGTGGCAAGCGGAGACAGTGGCTTGCCTCTCTGGGGTAATATGCATAATGAATGTGTTCACATACAACTGCCTCCTTTCTTGGCCTATCTGCAGGGTACTTGCACCAGATTATCATCCAGATCATACCAGTGTAAATCTTGAATAATTTAGACTGAAATCATTACAGCTGAGGAGAAAAGGTGCCCAACAGGCTCCAACAGGAGACTGACCTAAGCAAAGTCTGCAAAACTGCTGTAAAGACACCCCACAGAAATGTCTTTAGAAGGCAAAACCAGGGCACTGAGCTCCTAATTTACATGACCTTGCTTGGCTTCCCAAATTACTTAAGAATTAGGGAAGAGACAGAAGCTTGGGCTACAGCCCACCTTCCCTTTGCTTTGCACCTTCTGACACTGCTGGGCCTCCTGGGAGAAGCAGTTGTTCTGCTCCTTCGAGTGTGAGAACCACAGGCATTTCTGGCACTTTCATGCAGAACTTTCAATATACTCTCCCCTCCACTCACACCCACATTAAGCATAAAAGACAGTGTTTTCCATCAACACTTATCAAAGCGCCAGTACTCTGAGAAGAAAAACTAAGGGAAGAAGGGGAATTCAGCTAAGAAAATGAAACCACTGCCGTCAACCCATTGAAAACTCTTCTAAAAGCTTTTTTCTTCCATATTCCCTACCAGAGTGCCAAACAAACAGTAATTAAAATATATATTATGCTCAAAGGCACAGATTATTCTTCCCACTGGATTTCTTGAGTGGTTCTCCTGTCTTCTTGCATCAGTGTTTCAAACTGTGAGCTTTCTGAGACATGACTTTCATTATCTCTGGGTCATTAGCAGCTCATAACTCAATGTCAGATAATACTGATAAGGAGAGACAAAGGGCAGACCCTTTTCAAATTGTGGAGCCGAAGATATTGTGCTCCATTGTGTAAAGTTAAAACTGTATGTATTAGTTACAAGGCAGTGACAATGCTGGACACTTGTCTGGCTAAGAAAAGTGGATGGCATGGCACATTGCCTTCAGCAGTGGGATTCACTCAGCTGCTCAAAGGCACACATTGACAGCCACGTTGAGCCAAAGATGGGATCTTGGTCACCAGAACAGAACCCAAGACTTAGATTACTTTAGCTAGGGCAGACCTGTAGCTTCAGAAAAATACTCTAAAAATACTCCTGAAAACCCCAAACCTTGCATTCCACTGTGATCAATAGGAACCATGAACCACAGCAATGTGTTTGGACTCCCGCATAACTTTGGATTTCTGCACCAAATCCAGAAGGTGCCTCCAGCTACTCAGCAGTTGCAGTGGGCTCCATGACATCTGCCAAAGCAGGTCTAGGATCACTCTTTTAATATTAAAACTCAGTATTTTATAGGGAAAGTAATTTTTTTAAGAGTACTGTAGTGACTACACATCCACGTGGGAAGCAGTAGACCAGCCCTGGGGGCACCGCACCAGATGAACAACCTGAGCAGCCTACACCATCTCCCATCTCAGTTTTCATTCAAGCCATGTAAACCCCACATTATATGCAACACCATAGCACCACTTCAGTAGGAAAGGTTAGAAGAACCCTCTCAGATAACCTTATTTTCACAAGTATAACTCAAGATAGTCCCCAGTTCAGTAGTGAATGTGGGTTTGAATGCCCTCAGGCTGATGAGGGTGGTGTACCCAGCTTACCTACTCCTCAGTCATAGCACCTAACTCACAACCTAATATGTAAAGATGCTGAAGATTTCCTTTTGCGGACTCTTTAACTGAGGAAAGGAAAGGACTGCTGGTGCTGAGCATGTTCATGTCTCACATTCGCTGTGCAGGGAGCATGGCTCTGCAACCATGCAGGGAACCATGAAAAATACTTCTCTGATGGTTAGGAACATGGTGCAGCCCAAAGACTGTTGGTTCTCTCAGCATCCAGAGGCTCTCTGGGACCAAACTGGAGATGGCCAGACAAGGCCAGTTTGGAGAATCACAGACTTAATTCACCTAAAACTTACCAAGATGGTGGTAATCTTGTTACAGATATAGCACCATCTGGTTTTATTGCACTCACCTAAAAGATCTTCTTCCACGGCACTACCACTTATCAACAAACCTCACCAGTTGCCTGGGGCAGGGCTCCAGCTCACAGCCTTCACGGTGGCTCACTTGTAGCTTTCTGGAAGCAACTGAACAAATGACACCAGGGTGTGGATACTCTCTAGGACAGCTGATCTCCTAAGAAGCTGAGTTATTAGCTGCCCTGAGAGCAGTATATGTTTTTTCTGGCCAGAAGATCTTCAAATAAAATAACTTTTCCCACACGACTTTCAGAACCTTGTTTTGTCAGCAGAACAAAAAAATAGTTCAGTATTGCTAATTAGGGATTCTTTTTTTTTAATTATCATGTCAATATTTTTTCTTTGCAACTTTTTATTTCTTTTTCTGCAACTAGCTATTGTGCTTTAAAGCCTTCTCAGTTAAATAAACAAAAATGCAACTTCAGTTTTGATCCTAGACAGACACAGCTGAGACATGTTTAATTAGTCTGGATTTTGTCATTAAATATATTTTTAAAATTAATCCACATCTTTGTAAGGATGCTAGGGGAAAAGGATGAAAATGCAGTATTATACAACCTGCTGAAGTTCTGTTACTCGGATGTAACATGTCACTGTGTTAAAATTCCCCTCTACATACACACTTGAACACATTAAGAGGGAAATAGTTTTAGAAATTGGAGTTGGAGAAACTCCTGATCAAATTTAGAAATGGGGGGATGAGTCTGCCATTTTCAACATGTAAAATTACACAGACATCTCAATTTAGGTGTAAACCCTATGCTTGAGGCACAAAGGTAGGTGGCAATTCTACCTGTACTTGGTGAAATATCAACAACACAAATTTGGCTCCCTGATTTCAGAAGAGCAAGGAAAGTGGAGTGGTTGTCTGATGGACTCATGTGACAAGATTGAGATGTTGATCTGCCCCAAAACTCAATAAGCTGAAGGTACTACAAAGCACAAAGTGCCAAAGCTGGAGGAGGTTGAATATGGAATCTCTGAGACTCCAGAGAGAGTCAGAGGAAGCTGTGAGTGCATACCTTGGCATGAACATGGCTTTGGATGTCAGGCCTGTATAATCAAGATGGCAGGAAAGTGATTTGAAACAACAGTGCCTCCACTGAGAAGAGGCATGTTGGACACTTTGGAAACAGAAAATCTAAAAAAAAACCAATTTGAAACCATGTGCCTCCTTTTTCATGATAAGGGTCTGCTGCCACCTCCAGCTCAGTTTTCACCATTACTAAGTGTGTCACACCTTCAATCTGGTGAAGCAAACACCATGATCATGATCCCAAATGGCTCCACCTGCACTATGGCACCAAGTGACCTGAAGGTCTGAAGCTGAGGCACCCAGGAGCCCCCCTCACCCGTCTGGAGCAACACTCACCCTGCCAGGCTGCAGAAATCCCAGTGCTGCTCACTGGGAGGCACTTAATCTCCAGCCAGGGTTGACAGTGCCATCTCTACCTGCAGTGCAGGCAGCTCCCAGGTTTCTCATGTGTTTCTGAAGTTACCCTGTCAAGCTGGAATGGCTGTAAGGCTACAGGATCCTTCCCAGAAGAGTCACGATAGCACCAGGGCAGGAGCTGTGTGCTGACTGCCCAAGCACAGCCCGTATGTCCACAACAAAAATCACCAGTGAAAGCTTCATGTAACCACACCTTTCCCCCAACAAACCTTCCCTGTGGCCACAAGGAGATTACAAAGGGTGAACAAACTATTACATATTTCAGTACTATTTACAAACAGGTGTGTCTCAGATATTATATAACTGTGCATGAAGGAAAGAGTTTTGATTATTTCTGCATTGCAAAAGTAACACTATCAGGAATGAAAACAGCTCTGCTCTGAAGATTTTTGCAGCTGAATGGTCAGATCCTGTTTTTCAATTATGAGTAACAGGGAGGAGCAGTTCTTTCTTCTTTTCATTTGTACCATCTGCAGTGGTGCCTCTGTGAAAATACAAGACAGTTATGAATGACAGGGGCTGTAAAGTAGGACTACCATGGGATGGTTTGAAAGCAGAATTGGAGATGGACAGTTAATCCTTATAACCAAGTTCTAAATCTGACAAAACAGAGCCTGGGATTATAGCATGGAAAGAGAAGACACATTCAGGAAGAAGACTGTTTCATTTAACTAATCTGAGGTCAGGTCAAGGTAGGGCAGCTGCGAAAAAAAAAAGGAAAATGTTCTTTAAATGGTTTTATTAATCATGAGAGGATCTAGTGCTGAGGATGGGAAAAGAAGAACTTTATACTTTTTACTATAATGTTAAAACAGTCCCACCTTCAGATGAAAACAGTAAGGGAGCAGTCCTTCAAGCAAGGGATAGAGGAAGACCTTAAAGCAGGTTTCTGGAGCATTCATAGTTTCTTCTTTCATGATTTTCTACATCCATAGCAGAAACAGTAAGGAGCACTGAAGTCTATGCTGGTTAATACAGTAGTGAATTAACCGTGCTGAGTTGCAGTCCCTGTCCCTGAGGGTAGCGAGCTGTGAACAGCCCACATCTGTATGACTAACTTCACTTACCCTCCAGAAATGGGTGGCCATTACCCAGCTGTTCATTTGGAGTTTCTCCTCTCCTGTGCTAATTCGGGACCTACCTGCCAGACACAGAAAGTGACAGCTGACCCAGGCCAAACCCGTGCTAGGGACTCTGCTATCAGTTGGACAATCGCCTTCCCATAGCCTAAGGGGCTGGGAATATGGAGCCACATTCAGCAGCTGTAAGTAGGCAGGATCCCACTGGACCTCACTTCCAAGACAAGTTATCTCACAGACAAATTTCATTTAGCTTAATCATTTTCCCCTTTGCCTATGGTTAAGGCGGAGCAGCTGGAAGCCTTTCACCCTGGTCATTTTATGCCAGTGGAAAGTTCCAGTATAAAGGTCCTACCTTAGCTCCCTGACCAGTGATGTAAATGTCTCTTCTGGACCTGAACTTACAATGAAGACTAATTGGTCTTTTGGGAGCACAGAGCTGACTGGCCTTTGCTGTGCTCAGGAGTGGCATCTGGAGGAAACGGGGAAGGGACCCAGCCAGTGGGCCTGCAAGTGTGAGAATCACAAAATTTGAAAAAAAGTTCTCCCATTAACAGGAGACAAAAGGGTGACAGCTGTCACCACACCCCAGTAATTGCATTAGCAGTGCTGTACTCCCAGTTTTGAGAAAAAGACCCTGTTCCAGCCCCAGTCCATGGAGTGGGGGCCCAGCAAAACCTGTTTATTCAACTGTTAAGCATTTGATCTTCCATATTTCATCAAGCAGAGCACCTATGAAAGGAGAAGGGAGATTTGCCTGAGAGGACTCTGCAGGATTTTGGTCTTTCATTTTAATGGTTAAGCAGCTCTGAGCCTCGACCTTCAGCAGGGCTGAGGAGATCTGTGCAGATGGGAGAGTGCTCCTTCTTTTCTTGTGGTAAAATTAAAAAGAAAAAGAAGCTCATACATCATAAAACGTGACAATTCCCAGAGTAGTTCTTTTGGGGCTCCTTCTACCAAAGAGTTGTAGCACTGCCAGGCAAAAGGAGAAATGATCTTAATCACCCAGGCCCTAGGAAAACACTATATCTTTTTTTGTGAATCGAGTTTAAACAGAAGTTATGCAGGAAGGACCAAGTCAAAAAACATTTTTTCCAGATGTCAGAAAGATTGAAACTCACATGAGGGAAAAAAGCAGTGTTACGAACTTTTAGCTTGATATATCTCGTAGGTGAAAGAACTAATGCTGCAAAGAAAATGTTTGTCTAGTGCCGCTGAGTCTGCTCTAGACTATAACACTGGTCAAACAGCACTTTCATCAAGCATTTCTTAGCCACTCTGCTGTCTGAAGAGCAGAAAGTACAGGGAGGAGGAGAAAAAGAAAAACCTAAATGTGAACACTAAGTTGTATTTACTGAGATAAAGATTGAAGAAATAGATATGGATATAGAAAATGCTCTTGAAATATGTTCCTTGTTATAAATAAACCATGTTGCCAGCACTTAAATAAAAAAAAAATAAAATAAAATCCCTGTTGAGAGTCACAGGGGAGCAATACCATCGCCGGAATATCTGCTGATGCAGCTGAACTATGCTTAAGACATCTGCTGAGATGAAACTACTTTGTGGCTGGAGGTATTAGGAAAAAGAGAGTTACTTCAACAAAAAATAGCCAGTGTGTGAAACAAAACCACACCAAACTCTAACAGATCACACACTTCTACAGCTGTGGCACCACCATACCGTAGTTATTCCATCAATCTGTCTGCCTTGCAATTGAAGCAGAAGATTGTAAAACAGGCTGATAAATGAAGAAACCTCCCCCACAGCACCACTTTCTGTTGAAACCTCAGATCCTGAGCAGACTCGCAAAATATTAAGAGAAAGCGAGGATCAAAAATAAGTGGGATTTGCAGCCAATTTATTCAAAACGAGCGCCTTGTTCACTTTGCTGCCAAAGCTCTGCGTTCAGCCCCCGCGAGGTCTGCCTGACACTCCCTGCGGCTGCCCCTGGAACCCGAACCGAGGGCAGCAGCGCCCGGCCCCGCACACGCCCCGGCTGGAGCCGCTGCCGGCGGTCGGAGGAGCCGGGAGCCGCAGTCGGCAGACGTGCATTATTCATGTGACCATTATTCAGATGCACCACTTGACCAAGGGTGAGTTTTAAAACAATTTCCTTAACTCGGAGTGGCTCTCACTTCGGTTTGCAAGTGGTTTGAGAATGGCTTTGCTGCAGTTCGTTCTTTAGTGGTTGCAGCTACCCCAGACCGACTGCTTGACCAGAAGACACATAAGCTCCTCATTGTAATTAAACTGCTTTAAAAGTCAGCTTCAATAAAACACGAGTTGTTTCTGCACACAAGTTATACCTTGCCTTTTGAAGGCTGCAGCCTTCCATTTAGTTTTTTATAATGAGTACAATTCTCTGCCTTTCCTTTGTAAGGAAAGTAGGAATTCTTGTTTTCACTTTTAATATGAACTCTTTACTTCTACTTTTTGGAAATGCTGCATTATGATTACTAACCATCAGTCAGGTCTTCAGGCAATAAGAGACAGACTGGCAGACCTAATGAACATGTACATTAGAGATACAATCCAGCAATGCTGAAGAACCCCCTCCCATGTCCAAACTCCCACCTGAAATAGCAGAGGGTTACCACTTTTCCCCCCATTCCCTTCTCTCCAATTTCTTCTCCTCCCATCTAAAATTATCAGAACTGTTATACACAGTTGTTGTCTCAGGTGTCACTCATCAATCATCTTCACCTCACTTTGCTGTTTTCCCCTGATGCTTCTCCACCAGCATTTAAAAAAATATTTGCCAGCCACCGTACAGAGTTCCTAAGTTCCTCTTTCTTGCCAGGCTAATGATAAAATTTTCCTCATTTCTTGGGTTGTCATGGGTTTAAAACATGAATAAACTTTGGGATTATCTTTCATTCTCCTAGAAAAACCCAGGGCAATCAAAAACCCAGTTTCTCAAACAGACCTAGCTGGTACCTTTTTACCTGTACATAAGGGTCAGGCCCAGATATGTGATACATTGCACAGCCAAGAAAGGGTCAGGGCTTCCCAGAAGGAGGATTCCACATATAATTTACCACCCAGTGGCAGCTTTTTTTTTTTTTTGATGAAACAACCCATGAAATTTTAACTCCCTGTTAGAGCATTTTAGTGAATCAACAGCTCAGAAAATGCTCAAAGTCCCTTGTTCACATGAAAAGCAGTGGTAGCCTCTCTGATTTACCTCTGATCCCTTAAGTAATAACTCAGTAACTGAGGTAACTTTATTAATACCTACTTGACAGACAAAAAATGTAATGACAGTCTTGTCAGGACAAGTCTCATTGTGGCTGCTGCTTTCAGCTCCTGTTTACTGGGAAACCTGACTCATTTGCTACTTTTGTAACACACAGTAATGCAGATTTGGGGGATTCCCTGATGGAAGAGCTATTTACAATTTAGTTGTAACCAGAGTTCATAGAGGACTTTGTGTGCATGTGTGTGTATAAATATATATATATAAATATATTATAATTATAATATATATGTGTTTGCACACACTCTCTCCTGAATCTAAGGTGGTCTTGTATGGTAGCTCTTGCAAAAACAAAATAGTAAGGACAAAAACAAGTTTCTTATTGGTTCTGAAAAGTAGCTCCACAAGCAAAATAAGCTGAAAAAGTAAAGGCTGTTTTTGTCTTGTACATGAACTTAAGAAACCTATAGGCCATTAGAAAAAGTGTACAAAAAGGCAGCTCTCTGAGGTCAGACAAAACAAAAATATTAACCATCCTAAAATTATTGAATGAAGAAAAGAGATGCTCAGGTGCACCTTTTTGATCACAAGTAGAGAATAGGTGACAACATGATGCACATGGTCTGTATCATGTTTTGATAAACACTTAATAAAAATGCTTCAAGCTCCTGTTGTGATAAGTGATACACAGACCTTCTTGTGGCCATTTCAGTGGGGCCAGTTCAGTGGGACTCATTGTTAAGGTATTGGTTGCTCACATGTGTTCTAGTTCCATGTATGGTCCTTTCAATCATCAAATGCCAACCCCAAATGCAGAAGGTTTTGAAAATCATTCACGGAGGTTGTACTTACAGCCTTTGCAGGTGTGCATTCATATCAAGAATAGCTTATGACCTAAGACATCTGTTCCAAAACAAATTTCTTCAGAAGAAATAAGTGTTGCCCAACATGAAACATTATTAGAAAGTGTTCTCCTCTTTCCTGAGAATCACTTTAGAGCAGTCATGCAGGGAATATGTACCCTGTTCATTCTGAGTCGAGCACATGCTCATCTCTCACATTACAGAACATCCTATCCCAATCCTGTTCTTCACTCGCCCAAAGGCCCAGAGAGAAGAGAAGGGGTTTTATACAACTTATTGCTGCAAACTGGAAAAATAAAACCAGCATAAAGCAAACAAACAAACAATGCAGAGACAGAGATGTGAAGTATTTCCATGTATACATACATGCTGTTCTTTTCCATCCAAACAAATCTTCATGCTACCATAACTATTCAACTGATTTTACTTCAAAAGATACGGGCAGATCTGCAAACATTTTCCCCACATTTTTGTGGTTTTCACCCTTTCAACCCATTTTCTGCTATGGAATTAATTTACAAACAATGTGTGTTGTCCCCCAAATGACTGTATGTGAGGTATCCCCTGTGCAACGGGGCATTTCATGCCATTAGGGCCACCCAGTCTGCCCCTGGAGACACATCCTTCTGAAAACTGTGTTTACATTTCCATTTTTATATAGTATTTGAAGTTGAGAATTTTCTCTTAAATGCTTGGCATAACCTTTTCATTACTCCATAGTATTCTTCTCACACAAAATAACAGGCGAATAAGAGAAGAGGATCTGAATGTATTTTTTATGGCATTTATGTCACAGAACATCTGGTATTACCTTTGATTTTTAAATCCTTCTAGCATGTTAGAATTTGTAAAATTATTTAGATCAAAAAGCATTTGGTCCACATATCTTGATATATAATAGTAGCTCACTAGCTCCTGAGAATTAAATTATACCATTTTTTGACAGAGGAAAAATATTTCAGAGGCAGTGTAGGTGGGGTCTAGCATCTGGTACCTAGAACAGGGGGTTAAACCACAAAAAAGAAAAAAGAAAAATCTTAAACCATGACAATCTTCCGCTATTTTAGGCATGTCAGCACATATGTTTGTTCACAGAAGCATTGTTTCAGACTAGGATAGATATAGCTGATAGACACAACTCCACATGATTTCTACTACCTCTGTAAATGACATTTAAGGCAAAGCATTTGGGTTCACAAAACCAGCAGGCAGTATTTGGGTGCAAGCAGATACCCTATAGACATAAGTATCCTGAACAGTCCAAAAGGAGGTGGTGATGCAAGCCCTGGGTGTGCAGCAGAGCTACCCCAAACAAAAGTCCACACGTGGTCCTTGCAGGGGTCTTCTTACTTCTTATGGGATTTTCACTGCTGCAGCCAGCTGGTCCTTTCTCCCTTCCTCCTCCTCCTCCTCCTCCTCCCCAGGGCTGGCGTGTGGGGCCCAGGTTTTGGAGGTTTGGAGGTGTGCAGAGGCCATGCACAAGCAGGGGCAGCCGCTGGCATCAGGGCCCTGGCCCACCACGGGGCAGGTACCAGGGCAGAGATGCTGGCAGAAGCTCCTGCCCTGAATGCCCATGGCAAGCTGGGGTGCACCTGGCCCCCAGTACTACAAACAAAGCAGAAAATCAAGAATCTTTGTCTGTGGCTGAGTGTTACTTGAGCCCATGAGCTTCGCATTTTCTAGCTTTTAAGCTAAAACTCAATTTCCTTTTTAATTTGTTAACCAAAGCTGGACACCTGTGATCTAAAACTTGGATTTGAATTCCCCTTGTGCCTAGCTAGTCTCTCCCTTCTCCTCTCCTCTTCCTCCTCTCCCACAACACTCCAATGCTCAAATTTAGGAAGATTTATGCTTGAGCTGCTGGAGCTGGCAGCATTATATCAGTAGCAGAAGGTGGTATTCGAGTAAGGGCCAAAGCAACACAGAATTGCAGAACTGGATACAAGAGCAAACAGAAAAGAAACACCTACCATACGGTACTTTGTGCATCAGAGCTGGCTGCAAATTTTTCACCAAAGCAAATTTCCAGTGAAAATTGTTCTGCTTTGTTTTGGCCAAAGACAGATTCTGTATGTGAGGTGTCCACTTTTGCATTTGTCCTTAAAATAAATGTGGACTACCAAACAAAAGATATCACAATCAGCACACATTTAGTTTTCAGCCAAATTGTGTTTGACAAAAATCTGTCCATTCCCAGGGGAGAGAAGAACCTTTTTTCACCCAGTCCTATTTTATAAGCCTACAGTATACAATACCTATTGTTTTCTGTGTTGTTAAACCTCTTACCATGGTTCAGTACTGCAGCTGGCTGTCATGCTTGTGTTTGTACACTGGATATCTGTGGGGTAGATTACTTCATTATTTATGTGTATCAATTCCCCATTTGGAAAGGGAACACACCACATTTTGTCTGTTCAGCTGATAAGCATAGCAACTACTGTCTCTTACTGTGCTTGGGTACAGTGCCACTTAAAATGGGCCTTCAGTTTCAATGAGCACTAATGTTGTGCTAATGTCATGCAAACAATACAGAACAATAGTCTTATTAAATTAATATCTTCTGATCAGATCCAAAGCAGGCAAAGAAACACATGCTCAGATTATTTTTTTCCCCAGAAACAGGCCTCATGAAGCAAATCTCCCTGGTTCTCTGTCAGTGGATGATGTCTATAAATCTTTGCATGTCCATGCTGTTTGCTGAGCAAACAATGAGGATAGGGGTATCCTCTAGGATTATTTGTGCACTAGTGGTAGAAATCACATTGATATGAGGCTAACTCAGTACTCATTCTTTCCTGTTCCTCCAACAGCTCCCCAGATTTTTCTCAGTCTCTTTTTTTTGCTCCTTTCTCAAAAGGATTTTATTTTTGCACTGTCAGTAGAAATGTCCATTATAAAGTGGTGCCATTTCGTGGCAGCTGCTTTAAACATACTTGCCATCAGCAGATCTGAGCTCAGATTCAGCATGGAGAGGAGCTGTATTTGCAGGACTGTCATTTCTGTGTGCTCTTCCCAGAACCAGCCAGTTTGAATTTACTGTCCATGCCCAGAAGAGAGAGTCTGGCAGGAGAGGTCCAGTGAGGCCTCAGCAGTGCTTTCATGCCCAATCCCCACCTCAGGGAATGCAAATGTTATTTGTGTGCAGGAGAGCTGGAGTTCCCTGCCCAGGTGGCCTTTTATACAATGACAGAATCCTGAATTCTCAACGCTGCCACTGCACAGCACCAACAGTGTCTCCGGCCACTTGTGTCCTGCTGGGCAAGTCCATCACACAGCATTGCTGGCAGGGAGGTGTAATCCAGCACAGCATCACCATTAGAAAAGGGGAAAAGCTCCAGGAACAAAGATGAGGAACAAACTGAGGATGATGCAGTCAACTTGCTTTATTCTAGTCCCCAGTTTCAGGTCCTGATATGGCTCTTCTGCTGGCTTCCCCCTGAGCCTGAGCCCTCACACAGCAAGTAGTGCAGACCAAGTTCCAGAGGTGTGCAGGAACAGTATGATTTAGAACTCAGTCCTAAACAGAAACTGCAGCAGTTTGATGCAGACAAAGGCCTGGATAGCAAGGGATCTTACAGGCATACAGAACTCACTGCCTTCCCTGTGTATCTCAACTCTACATATCTGTAGCACTTGGCTTTGGTTGCATCTCTGAACTTTGCCTAAAGCACGTAACACTCATGAATCTGCAAAATTGGACTGTAAGTCTCCAGAGAAGAGGATTACCCAGGAGAATTTTAGTATTTCCTGCTTCCAGTTGGGCTGGAACCAACACAAAAACAGCTATAACAGTATTTGGCTCTGACAAGCCTGGTCCCAGCCAAAAGGCAGGAAATTTAGAGGTATGTAAAGATGAAAAAAATGATGGGAGATTGGGGTGAGGAACAGAGCTGAGCTTTTGAGAAACTGAAGGGGGAAAAAGATTAAGTTCCATCAGTTCTTATTTGTTTCTGAAGGATTTTGCTAACCTGCAAGGCTAGGTCCTCCCATCTGAATAACACTGGGACTATTGTAGAAAAGAACAATCCCTAAAGGCTAGATTTTGGGCCCTTGGCGCTGTTTTATACCTCCCCAGAACAGAATAAAACTGCCAAGTCAGACTGGGATCTAGCCCAGAGTTTGTATTAACTAAATTATTTATTTAGCTGATAATTACAGGCTTCCTGGGCCTGAGTCTCTTTACACAAGTACTCTTTGGAGACCTCTGCTGAGTTCAGAGGAAAAGCGTAATCTTTTCACTGTTCTTCAGCAGCTCTGGCAATAGTTAGAAGGACTGCAGCAACCTTGCATTATTACAGATCCATGCACAAATGTAGCACTTCAGACAGAAACCACCTATCAAGATGAACAGTGGGAACTTGCTTAGTGCACACATCTGGAAATGAAGAGTTTAGCTGTAGCACTTGTAGATTTTTGCTGCCTGTGACCTCCCTCACCAGCACAACAAACTGCACTTTGCCAAGGGGGAAGCTGGATTTGTGCATCTATGTGGCACAAACACAGTCTCTCTGACTGCTGGCTGCATTGTACTGCTGCATGCAAAACAGAAAACAGACCTTGTAAAAGCAAGCAACGGCTTCAATAGCAATCACAAGGCATCACAAGGAGTTTGTACCTACTTACAGTGATTGCCTGGAAAGCCCTGTGGTTCTGTGGGTGCACAGTGAGGCGCCTCACCAGCCTCTCTGGGTCTTGCAGCAGTTCATCCCAGCTGGCACTGGACCGTAGTGTCTGCACTGATCAGCACAGACCCTGCCTGAGGCCTGGCCTCACTGCCACTGGCTTCTTCTTCCCACTCTGATCCCACTCAAAATTTATGTTCTTAGACCCAATCTACATATATTCTGTATTTTTGCCTTTACTCTAGAGCTGGATAATCCAGTGTAGACCAGATGCAAAAAGCTCTCATGTGCTGTCATAAACTGTCGTATTAAATACCCTGAGCCCTTAATGGCAGTTCACACCAGGGATGAAAGAGCGTCTTGATTCAAGCTGTATGTGCTTGCAAAGAGTGGAAGTGCAGCACCAAGGCTGCTGGGTGATTTGCTTCTCCAGCTGGGAGAGAATATGGGCAAGGAGAACAGCTCTGGCCAATGTCACCGGTAACCCCAGGCAGCAGCTGCACGCTCAGCCCAGAGCAAGTGGGCAATGTGGTGGTGGGATCTCTGCAAAGTTCTTATTCCTGGGTCTTCCCACAGCCCTCTGACAGATGGGACCGCTGATGGTTCTTGACTCTTTGTATATTTTGGTATGAAGCTCAGAAATTTGGCCATCATTTGGCCATGATGAGTCAGCCCACATGCATCTTGATAACTGGGGATGTTCATCGACTCCTGAAGAGAGGGAATAATCTAATTAGGTTCTCACTAGTCATAAATTTGGAATTGTAATAGAAAATTTTAAAAACTGAGTGTTTCCAACTAGGTTTCATATCCCTGGAAGACAACTGCATAAATGTTTGGGAAATGGTCGCCTAATTAGATATATATTTACCTGAACCCATTCCATTGTGGGAAAAACAAGTTATTAAAATTGGTCTTGAGTGATTGTTTTAGTTTTAAAGCAGTCACCAAATGAAAATCCTTTTAAAACCAACTCACTCCCAGTTTTCATTCAACAAAAAAAAAGGGCCAAACACTTTGAATACAAAGGGCCAAATTAAAAATGAACTTGCAAATAAAAAGAAGATAAAAATAAAAGCCTTTAGTTCTACTTACAAATAAAAGCATAAATGCCCTTGCTTTAACCTTTCTGTATCCTCTTACTAACAATATGTTTACATTGTCACCCAAATGCTTGAAGAGGAAAGCTTCCCCCCAGGATCATGACCTTCTCTCTGTTTTCTGTGGTCTTGCACCCCAGATTAACATTTCAGAACAGAATCTATCTCCAACTGCACATGATACCAGACCACCCCGTTTGTAGCTTTGCTACATTTTTGTCAAAGAAAATGGGCCATGGCTTTGCCTTCAGCTCTCTCTTTTTACTGGCATCTTAACTTTGACATCTTTCACCACCTGGGGCTTAAGAGGCTTCTTGTAATTGAGAAAGGGCAAGTCCAGCACTTTTTTTCCATGATTCTGTGCCATGCAGGTCCCACTTGGTTATCAATGGCAGTGTTATGAAAGTTCAGCGGGGCTAAACACTCGTTAACTACTTACAGGATTTTTTGGCTCAGCAAGTAAATCCTTCAACAGTTCTGCTTGCTTACTCTGCTATCCCATTAGACAGCATAACTTTGGGGCTAGACAAGAGGAGTTTTCATAATCCTGAGCCTTTGCAAG
Organism: Notiomystis cincta; assembly: GCA_013398075.1. Taxonomy (NCBI): domain Eukaryota; kingdom Metazoa; phylum Chordata; class Aves; order Passeriformes; family Notiomystidae; genus Notiomystis; species Notiomystis cincta. The sequence goes on along the minus strand of VZRX01015447.1, from coordinate 202,984 downwards.
TAGAAAATCCCGAGTGTTTAGGGTGCTATTCTTGCACAGCCAAGATAACAAAGCCAAGATGTCACAGCCTCTTCATGCGCAACAGTTTTTCCAAAATCAGAGTACAACTGTGAGTGTAAAGGATCCTAAGGACTACAGCAAAACAGATGATAAATAATAATCTCACCCTCACACATCCTCTGGGGCCAGGAAAGCAGGATGAGGGTTATTGTCACTTCTTTTTCTTGGGGAATGCCTACATCCTTCTCCTTCAGAGCACTAGGGTATCAGGAATACAGGTCTAGATCTATTGGTGCCTGGGGTTAAAGGGAAATTCAGACAGCACCATACCATGATCCCTTTGGCCCAAATTAATATCACTTGAACTCCAGTTTAGTCCCTGTGCACCTTTAGACCAAAACACTTTTGGGGTCCAACAAGAGCTAGGAACACCTTGATTTTGACACGGCAATGGGCTTTAGGTTAAATGAGGATTTTTTTTGGCCATGAAGTTCAGAAATTAAATCCTTATCTGGATGAGGCAAATTGGCATTGACTATAAATATGCATCAGTAGTCTTGCTTGCCTTTCAGCCTTGCCAATAGATTTGCAAATTGCTAAGGACAAGGAGAAAGCTTCTACAAACCTCAGTACACCTATACTGTTTCCTTGGCACAGTGAAACCTGTGGTTATGATCTCTTCATTCTCCCAGCCTTTCCTTTATGCAGAATTTCTACAGTCTGGATCTTCTTCATGATTCCCATAGCAAATATCCCTATCTTTAACTTCATACTCACTTCAAACTCACCCTTTATATCTTTTACCTTTCTGCCTTCAGTTTAGAACCACATGACTAATACCAGTTCTTTTACTGACTGTTTTTTCCTTCTAATAAAAATTATAGGAAAAAATGTAGGAAAGTGTCTGTCGTGGTTTCATCCCAGCCAGCAGCCAAGCCCCACACAGCCACTCACTGCCCCACCTGCAGGACTGGGGAGAGAATCAGAAGGGTAAAAGCTGGAGAACTCATGGGATGGGATAAAGACAGTTCAACAGGGAAAGCAAAAGCCATGCACACAAGCAAAGCAAGGAATTAATTGACTGCTTCCCCTGGGCAGGCAGATGTTCAGCCATCTCCAGGAGAGCAGGACCCCATCATGTGTAATGGTGACTTGGGAAGATAAATGCCATCACTACAAAGGTCCTCCCACTTCCTCCTTCTTCCCCCTCTTCATATCCTGAGTATGATTTCACACAGTCTGGAATATCCCTTTGGTCAGTTTGGATCATCTGTCCCATCTGTGTCTCCTCCCAACCTCCCATGCAGCCCCAACATCCTCACCAGTGTCTCAGTAAGAAAAGCAGAAAAGGCCTTGGCTATATTGTAATCCTTACTCAGCAATAACAAAAACATCTCTGTATTATCAATTCTGTGTTCAGCACAAATCCAAAACACAGCCTCATACCAGCACTATAAACACAATTTATTCTACCCCAACTAAAACCAGCAGAGTATCAAAAACTAAAAAAAAGAAAAATATGTCATTAACCAAAATGTAGCATATTCATTTTAGTCCAGTTTCTTAGGAAAGGCAAATGTAGCATTTGCTTCAATATTTTCATAATTTCTGCTTTATAACAGAAGCCACTGATTAATTTCAATAGAATTTGACAGGTGTAGAGAAATCTCAAAATATTAAGTTCCTACAACTTTGAAATGTTATGTAGTGCAGCTGAAGATACAGTTTCAGCCACTGGGAAATCAGAGCTAAAGAGAGGAGAAAGACCCTAAACTGCCTTTCTGCCTATGGAAAAGCTGCAATAAGAGCTGACCATCTCTCAGGCCATATGCTATTTTAATAATACTTCCCTAGGTTTCCATTTCCTACCTTTAAGCCATGTGTCTCATTTGTTGGGGTTTTGGGGTTTTTTTCCCTCATGTTCAGGGAAAGCACTGGTTTCACTTGTTGAATGCTTTTATTTTCCCTTTCATTAGCCAAATATCTGCTCATCCCAATAGTCTTGAGGGGAGCTTGTCATGCATCATGCTGCACAAAATCACAAACTTGGCCTTAATTTTTAGACCATTCACATACTGATCTATTGTTTCTGCATATCTGCAGGAGTCTGATATCTGGTAATAAATAAAAAGAGATATCCAAATGTCACATATTTCTTGGAGCTGGAATAGTCCTGGAACTGATCCATTAGTAGAGTTAACTTTGCATTATCCTTTTACGTTACAGAGCTGAGACTATCAATACATCATGCCCAGTCACGTGAGGGAAAGCAGATGCTTGTCATTTCTTTCCTCACCATCTTGCTGGTACATAAATACTGTTCAAGCATTTGTCTCCCCTTTCTCCCATGTTAGGATAAGACCTCTGTAAAAAAACCCAGGGTTTGTCAGGGTGCCATGTGTCTGCTATTTTCCCCCTCAGACCAAAGCAATAACAATCCAGCTGTGCTGGGGTCAGAGACAGTGTGCAGGAACAAAGGCAAGGTATGAACTAATGTGTTGTGTGTGATTGCTCTAGTCAGGAGCTGAACCAAGGGACTGAGGTCCTTCACATAAATCCAAGTACCATGTAAACTGTTCCAATCTGGTTAATCTGGTATGTTGCAACCATCATGTACAGCAGTATAATGTGTGCCTATGCTAGAAAACCAGATCATGCAAGAAAAGAGACCCTTGAGAATGAGGGCTGCTAACACACTGCTAAATATTCAGTGCAGGCAGACACTGTCATGTTCAGCATTGTGGCAGCTGGTCAGCCCATGGGCTTAACCACAACCAGCTGATGTGATGTTAAACATTACAGTCCCTGTCTGTGTTCAATGTTTAACAGCATGTTTAGCATTGTCTTAGTTACCAAGATTCCTCGGGGTTGTGTTTTATCATGATGAAATTTTCCAGTGTGGAAGGGCTCCAAAAGGCTAGTGTTTTACAACCATTGGAACATAAGACAGAATATAAAGTGTCAAAGAGGAATAGATGGGTTTAGCCAGTATGCTTGCCTTGTGGCTATTAAAGAGACCTTCCTCTCACACATGATATTGCCACAGGTGCAATCCTGGGCAAAAAGATCCTTTGTTTAGGAAGGAGGCACTGATAGACATTTTTCCCTGCAGGGTCCTCCATTCTGGAGCAGCCTCCACATTCTTTGTATGAAAAACCTCAAACTCACTTACTTGGGGGCATCCTGGCAAGATCTACCTGTTTTCTTAGTTCTTATTGGAGATGACAGGTTGAGTGAATCAAGATTTCAAGTTGAGAAAGCCTTTTGCTTTGGCACAGGAACTGTTGCAGGAGAGAAAATTAAGATACTTTGATTTTTATCCATAGCTCTGATGTGTATTTAAAACAATTACCCAGGTGTGGGGAACCCTCATGATGGGTGCTTTTTAAATAAATATGGAGAAATAGGAAAAGATAACACATTATGTGGTTATATAACTCCTGGAGTCTTAGTTCTCCACTGAGAACTCTGAGCCTCTTCCCAGATATTTAAGGAGCTATCTAAGAACTATTCAAACCCAAAATCAACTTTGGAGAAGTCTGGACCTAGGTTGACAAATAAGTTCTGGATCTGCCTCCTTTATCTATTAGGAAATAAAGTCAGTCTTCGATTAGAACCTTCCTGAACTTTGAGAAATTATGAGTATGCTTCAAGAATGGGCCTTTGTCTCCTCCAGGTTTTGTCCCCTGGACAGCTGGATTCTAATGTGATTGGTCCTCATGTTCTTGGCACAGTTGCACTGCATCAGTTTGCATCCTTGACAAAGATCCTTGACAAAGGCTCCTTAAGCAACTTTGATGTTCTCCTGCCAGATATTCCATAAACTGTGCAACTCTGCAATAGTAAACCTCCAAACAATACATCTAGGTATTTCCTGTCCCCGCTTTGGTTCAAGAAATAGAGCAAAAGAATGGAGAAGAATCCACTTGCCTGAAATATTAAAGATAACTAAAACAAGCAAAATCAGGGAACATAAAAGTAAGGCACCTCTCACTAGTGGTGTATCATCCCACAAAGCTGATTGGCATTTTAGCCAAAAACAAGTTATCTTAGACACACGTTTTATTACAAAATCACTGAAAAATGTTAATTGGAGAAATATTTTCTGCCCTTGCCTTTGCAATCATACTGCCTATGCATAACAGGAAAAACTAAAAAGATTTCTATTGACACTGGCATTCTCTGGCTTTTGAGCAAAACAGTGAATGATACTTGGTGGCTCGATCCAAAGCCTGTGAATGACCATGGAATGTTGCCCATTCACTGCATCAGGCATAAGATCAGGCCATACTACTTTAATGCAGCCCCAAGCAAAATGTAAATAAACTATTTACCTTAATCTCTTGCCTATGTCTGTAAATGGACCATGTAAGGTCCAGGAACCAATATTTACATATTTTATTTGAATTGGGTTTCCTCATTACTATGTATTTGGTTGCTTCTTTAGGAATAAGATGACTTTTCATGTACCTCTGCACATCCCAAAGATCTCTTCCTTTGGGCAGCTCTTTTTAAACACCCTGAATGTTGGACAGTCTGATGCAGATGCAGCAAATTGGTTGTTTCATTTTGGTCCTTTCCAGCAAGTCAGCTGCCAGATAAGACTTACCACAACACTTTTGTCACTTGTACATCTACGTCAATGTGGCTTCAAATTCTGGAAGCCCAAGACATGAAGGCAGACTCTTGTGAATAATAATGATGTTGCATGCTTTTCAGTGGGGAAATAATGTCAGGCAGAAGCCAGATGAGAGACCCAGCCACCCTTGGTACTCTTAAGAATACATCCTGCAAGGGGAGAAAAGGAGTCTGTAGGAAAAGATCTCATTTTCTTTTGTTTTCTTTAATTAGCATCCCAGACATTTATGCAAAGGCAATGTCTGATCTCTTGAGCAGTTGATATATTATCAAGCCTTCTATCACAGCACCATCACGTACTCTGTGGTGTCCATAAAAGGTACCATCTTCAGGATACTTTCAGTAAGTGAAAGGTTTGGAAGCTATGTAAGGTAAACAAGACTGTTGGTTTGTTGTTTTTATTCCTGGTATACCCACACTTACAGCTGCCAAAAAGCAGGCAAACTTTTGCCTCCAAAAATAAAAAGTGATTATACTCTGTCTAACCAGCTCTACCCTTAACTGCACCACTGCCTATCACAAAGAGACAGACAGATATGTATTTTGTGGTATTGTTTTTGGAAACTTTCCATTCAGGAGTTTGCAAGAATAATGTGGGTAGGTTTTTTGCTGGTGTGCAGCTGAAGTTTTATGAGTGTGAACTCATGGTCCTGTAGAGCACCCCACTGTTATCTTTGCATCTTTCTATGGGCACTGGACACAGATTATTTTTTTATTCATCAGAATATCACCAGCTCTCTCTAAAGGCTTGATTCAGTATCACCAGCATCTGTAGGAGCCTCTGCACAGACTCCAATGGCAGTTATGATCAAATCCTTAGAGGAATGATGGTCTTTTCCTAGGAGATCACAAGGGTGTGTGCAATTGTCTCCACATTCAGCTATGTTTACCTGGCCTCAGACCAGTCCCTGTGATTCTTCTTCGACATCTGCTTTGCCCAGACTTTTCCCGCATCATTAACAAAGACAAGCTTTGGTCCAATTTTCAGACTTCTGTGCAATTTTGAGTAGGGGCCATATAATAAGCCTTGTGACAGGAAGAGCAGAAACATCAGCACTGCTAGTTTGTTGAGGTATTATTTCTGTCTGAAGACTGAAATTCTAGCCTGTCTTCATTACACATGTGTGTGAACAGATCTGAGCCTCATCCAAGGGTGTCTCACACCTACTTCTCTAATGGTGAATGAATGGCCTCTTACATTGGACTTCATTTTCATCTAATTTTGTCACTGCTACTGGCTTACTGCCTGAACTTGCCTAAGTCACTCTCTCTCTTCATGCCTGTGTTTCTCTCCCCATCCTTCTACATCTTACCACTCGAGCCATTCAGTGTCAGTGCCAGGACTTGGATTTCACAAGGTCCCAAATGTGCTTACAGTGTTCAGCCCTGGCCATCATTTGGAAATCAAGGCACCATCGCAGCACAAAGAGTAACAGCCCAATATGGGCGATTTCAGGCTTTAATCCCACAGCAAGGGAAGAGGCCCTGGATATGTGCTTTCTTTGCACTAGCATCTGAATTCCCAGCGTCCCTACGGGATCTGCAGAATGATGGAAGAACCAAAGTGGTCCTGAGTGGTTTCCTCTCTGCCCCTCTTGGTTCCCACCCACCTTTCCCAGCAGACCAGGGAGGTGTGCATGGCCACCTGGTCGTGTGCAAGATGCATAGGAGAAGGGGGCTGGATCTCAGCTTTGTGTTTCTCTGCACTTCAGTTCGCTGCTAGCAATATGGCACTAAAAACGCATAGGCTTCCTGGCTAGTTTGTTATTTGGAGCATCAATTATTTAGAGATTACATATGTTTCTAATACCTTTGGGCTGTTACCCAAAAAGGCTGTGCAAATTTCTGAGTTTGAGTCAAGTATAGAATTTATGTGACTAGCAGAGTATACTCAACAATGTTCGTGGAGATAGCAAAATAAACCCATGCCAGCAACCCAAAGAACGGTCACAGCTCTAACCCCAGGATAAACTGCGAGTTTCACGTATTCTTTGTGAGTAAATCTTTCCTATAATGTTTCTCCAAGTTGTGAAAAATGGTCACTCTTTTCCAGGAAAAAAAACCTCCCTTGCTAACAAAATTGTGAGAAATATTCAGAACGGCCAAGTAAAAATTATGGAAATAAAATAAAAAATGACTGAAGCAACCCCCAAGCCGCAGGTACAGCTGCTTTCTCCAACTGATATCAGCTCTCTAGAGAGTGGCATGTTTCACAAATGAAACACTTCTTTCTTGTAAATATGTTAATTGTCTTTTGACAAGCCAGAACTATCTTCCCACATCTGGACTGCCCCAAGCCATGGCAAGGACACCACATTTTTTCAAAGTCTCACCTACTGTCATGCTTTTTAGGCATAGCATTGCTTTTTCACTGTGTTTTACAGGTCTCAATTAGCAGAAAGGGCAGCACAGTATTAGGCAATTATCACAGACAAGCAGTTCTGCCTTATAAAGCCTTTTCCACACTCAGAATTGCACTGGTTTAATTAAAGGTGTGTTTTAAAATCATATTAGTTAAGCCAATGCAAACACTGGAATATATTTAAAGTTGGGTTGTATTGATTCAGCTTAATGTGATCAGGAAATGATTTATACTAAACTGATACAGAGCAGATTTAAATCAGTCTGAGTGACCACATCTTGTACCAGTTCAACTAAATAATTTTTGAGTCAATTTTATATGGATCATATCCCACTGTTGTGCCAAGGAGCATGAGCTGAAATAGTGAATGAAATAACTGTATAAAGGAACCTGATTCATCACTGCAATACTTCAGTGTAAGCCTACTGTTGTAGAATTGTGGCTGGCTGTAGTAAAACTCAGAATGCAGCATAGCTTGATAGTGCCTCCTTTAAGCATTTTGTAAGGTTTCGAATCCTAAAACAGGATGAGTTATTTTGGACATTTGGGGTTTATTTTTTGGGTTGTTTTTTTTTCAACAGTCCTGGCAGTAGTTCTCAGAATAATTTCCTGAGTTGCATATTCATTTTTCATTTTTTTTATTTAAAATTTCTGAAAACTTCTATCATTTCAAGGCTAAAAAATCCAATTATATTAAAACTTACTTGACTCCTTTTAAGAATTATTGCTTTCTAATCAAGGTTGACAGTCTTTCCTTTCTTACAGAAATGAGGTAAGCTCATTTTTATAAATAGTGTATTTCCATCCAAGATCTGCTCTTTTCATTCTGCATAGGAAAGAAATAAAGGGGGGTGTGGGGATATTGCATTTGCAAATAAAATTTCCCCAAATTAAATCCTACAGAAGCTTAAGGTCTGAGAGAGGTTTCTTGTGGTGTTTTTATATTGTAAATACTGAGGGTTTGGATTACTTACATAAGTTTTAGTCACCAAAAGCACTGGCTTTAGCAAAAAAAAAAAAAGAAAAAAAAAAAAAAGAGGGAGAGAGAACTCTGGAACAGCTGTAGCAGTGTCTATGAGTCACTTGGACTGTAGCAGAGATGTGAATGCTGAGGTAGGAGTGAGCTGCTTACCGAGGTGCCTTGTACCTCCAGGCAAAACGTGAATAATGTCTGCTGGGCTCACCGTGCACACTGTGTTGCTGAAAGCCAGGCAAGGCACACCAGTGGTTTGTTGAAAAAGGTGGTCACCAGTGAGCCCCTGGGTGAAATAGCCTGTCCAGCACTGTGGGCAAAGAGCAGCTGGTGCTGTGAGGTTGGGTGTGCGTGCTGGAGGGTCTGTTCTGGTGACCTGAGCTGGGAGGGAGGAACAGGACACTCTCCAGACAGGTTTGGGCCAGTGAAGAAGGGCAGAAAGATGAGCATAATATTGATAAATCGGGGGTTTTGGAGGCTTCTCTGTAAATCAGCACAGATGGCTCTGTCACCCACACCCTAGCAAAAATTGTCATTTATCTCTGGAGGCAGATAGCATGTTGCCATGAATTACAGCAGCTTAAGAAGCTCACATTTGCAATTGGGAGCTGGTAATTATTTACCAAGAAATGCAATCATTACTGTCAGGTGACGATGACATTCCTCCACTTTACCTACTCAGTAACTTTTTGAAGACTCTGTGTGAAGTCTTTGTGGGGGGTGGAATGAGGAGCACTGGCTTCCCTCCATCACTGCTACCAAAAAGAGAGTGTATTTTGGCAGTGGTTTTGCTTGGAATATTCAATTCAGATTAATGTATTTTCAACATCTACTATCCCCAGTGTGTGTGTGGTGGTGCCACTAAACATACACATTTCCCAGCTATGAAGTGCAGGCCCTGTCATTCAGCACAGGAGTGAAGTGATTCTTATCTGTCTCCCATGTGTGTACCTTTCAGATTAACTCCACCAAAATCAATGGCTTTACAAGGGTTTAAAAGCAGCAGCAGTGGGAATACCCCCAAGAGAGGCAGTAGATTATCAGGCCATTTGAGGTTGTGAACAGTGATTGTTTGGTCATTAATATAACATAATATGTTAAATAAAGATAACACCATATTCTGGTCACAACCACCCAGCCCAGTGCCTTCTCCACTCACACAAATGTGGGGGCAGCTGGGAGGTGACAGGAAGAGAATGTCCTTCCCTGGAGCAAACAAAGCCAAACCTCTTTCCAATCACCAGTCTCCCCACTCAAGGGGGCTATTTTGTCTGGAACTATGTGTAAAGCAAGCCCATGCTATAAGTCTTAGGATGGAGGCCATCCTGGTACTCTGATGTAGCTGTTCCTCCTTTTTTATCTAATTCATAGCAAACACATATGTCAATCTCCACAGTATTAACTGCAGATTTTCTACCTTTATGAATCTAGTACATTCTTAGAAAAAGCCCTTGGGTTGCAGACAATGAATGCAGACCTACTGCTGTTTTCCTTCTGTCCCTTGCATGTTAACTGCACATATTGTGAATTCAGTCTACTGCTCAGACTTTCTTGGTTTCCCATTATATCGTTCACATTATTTTGCAGGGATAGATGTCTTCTCCATTCTTGCTGCCCAGTTATTTGTTTGCTTACTCATTTGCATGTCAATAAACTTTCAAATTTCATCTCTTTATGAAGGCATTTTCAGTCTTGGGCAGAGGAACTTCGTGAATAGAGTATTCATGCCAAGGAAAAATGACTAATTTTATTTTGCTGAATCATCAAATCTCTCAGAAAAAATTTACAAGCCTCATCCTGCAAGAAACTACGGATGGACAGACCACATAGAGAATTGCTTCTACAGAGGTACAGCTTGCTACAGCCTGGTCAGCCCAGCAGTGCCGTTTTCCTTTGATCTTGGCCAACTCAGTGAAAATCCCTGCTCTTGGGCAATCCTTTTTTTAGTGTCAGCCTTTGCTCCTGAGCAGCCCCATTAAGCCAGACCCTGCTCTGAGAAGGGTGTAAATATTCAGTTAACAGCAATGATGACCTCCTCAGGGTTTGAGTCCCTTCCTCGAGATACTCCTAAGTGCCTGCACTACGTTTTTGCTTTCCCAAAACCTGGTAGTGCCTTCATGAGACACTGAAAAAGCAGAACTAGGCAGAGAGCCCAGGAGATGAGCCCTTGTGTTCCCAGTGACTGCACAGGCTACCATTTGCTGTAGGGATGCTGTTATACTTGTGAATAGATTGCTGTTCCATTCCTGTCATTTTTAAATTTCTCCATCTGCATGGAGCCTTTCAGGCACAATAGTTCATATCCAGGTGTTTTTCTTTGTGCTTTCACTATAACAAAATATTATGGGGAAGCAGGGAAATATGTGCCACTCCCCCAAAAAATGTTGATTGTTTTCAGTCTATATTTCTTGAAGAAATAGCCTGGTATATGCACAGTGTGTCAAAAGGCAAATGAACATGTGTCAGGAAGAAGAACTAGCACTTAAAATCCATAAAAGAAGTAATTTATTAACAAAAATACAATGTGAAATACTTCAAAAACTAAGTTCTGGCTTCTGCATTTTTAATGCATAAGACAATCTATCTCTTTTGTCTTCATACAATATGTCTAGTTAGCCATAAAGAGGAATTTCACTGTCAAAAAAATACCTGAACAAAGCTCACAGTAGATAATAAAATTGAGCAAGAAAAAAAAACCTTTGTCCTGCCCATTACTTTGTCATATTGACAGAGCTTTGGGATGTTACCTGAACAGCCACCCTTTTGATTTTCTCCCAGGGACTTTTCCATGCCAATACCTAGTTTGCTGCTGTACCAGTGAAGCAAAGCATCCTCAGATCCTGAGGCTCTGAGACTCTCTTCTGTGCTTGGCCACTCTCTCACCTCAATGCTGGGCTGTCATCTGGAGCAAAAGCCTGTTCTGTGCATCCCAGAGGTTCTTGGGAAGAGGGAATGTGCTTCTGTACATATAGAGATTGCTAAATCTAGTGGTTGAGTTACTGTGCAGACTTTCTGACCAGCTGTAGCTTACTATTTGTATGACTCTGTTATTCCTGGCTCATGCTTTATTTTAGGGACATCAACCTGCCTGTGTGCCTCTGCCTGTGCCTTACTGGTAACCTCCTGTGCTATGCCAAGCTCAAGACTCCTCAGTAAAAGACTCTTTGTGAGTCTTCATTTTAAACCTTTTTTGTTTGTTTTTAAATGCCTCCTTCGCTTTCCTGCCCTCTTCCATACCCTCTCTCTTTCTCTTTTTCACCCTCTTGGCTTTTGCTCTCTGTTTTTTGTTTCTCTGTCAGACAAGACATCCACATGAGGAGCTGGGTAAGGACATGTCACCTGTAAGCTCTGCACTGCCAAAACCCATCAATGGTTTGCTGAAAGAACCAGTGACCAGCTCTCCATCCACAGAAACAGCCGAGACAGCAGCCTCTCCCTAAACTGTGAACCAGGGCTCCAACAGAAAGCTGCAATTTGTCTAGGTCCCTGTGGGTTGGAGAGAGAATAGGTAACTAGGCAAACCTCCTCAACTCACCATCACCAGCACTAGCAACTGGTAGGATCTAATTCTCAGGTTGAAACACGGCAGGGCATCAGACACAAATCCTGATGTAAGCTGGAGTCACTGCAGGATGCTCCCTCCATCTCTCCCACCATCAAAGCTACAACCAACCTGACTCCTTCCACATTAAAGCTAGGAAGAGGGAGAGCAGAGCAGAGAGGAGGGGAGAGAAGGGAAGATTGTCAAGAAGGAGAGCAAGCAAGGAATTAAGCAAGACATAAGGTAAAGAAAGAAACACATAAAGAAAATGTGTGTTACTCCCAGTTTGCTTACTGTCTGTTTTTTCTCTCCTTCTAGTTAAGTCACACTGATATGATCAACATTTTCCCTGGTTTTCCAGGCCTTTGCTGGGATTATTTCACTCCTCAGATCATTCAGCACCTTTTTTAAATCTTCTAATTCAAAACATTTTTCTCCAAATTACAAATTACCATTTAGAGCATTTCTCTGCCAAGGTGTAACCATGTGTGGTTGAATGTGAGAAAAAAAATTATGTGGAAATACGGCCCTGGGTAAGGTACAGAGAACCATATCAAACTAGCAGTGCTTTCAGATAAATATTTGATGCTAAGGGTACCTGACAGCCACGAGGCATTTGGTGTTGGATAGGTGTTTAGCAGGACAAAAATGCCAGGTGGCAGTAGGTCAGCATCAGTAGGAGTTAGACCTGTCAACCTTTTATGAACCTGGAGACAGTGATTTCTCCTTTCTGTGACTTTCTGTCATTTGTCTGCTCCCCTCAACAGGAGTCCTCAAAGCAAAGATGTGCATGATTCATGTTTATACATTGACTCGAACGTGATAGCCTGGATTAAAGGCTATATTGCAAACACTGTATCTTTGCATCACTATATTGCAAATCAGTTTGCAAACACCAATTGCCCTTCGTAGTGTTATTCAGGGATAGAAGGAGGGTATGGGGCAAAAGGGAAAGCACAGTCACAAAGTTCTGCATACTCCTGGCTGGCCAAGGAAAGCTTATGGAAAATAACACACGTGGTAGGGCTGCACATTTTTCACCCACAACCTTCTTGCTGCTCTTGATTGGGCTGTGACTGAGCAAGACTGGTGGCAATGATGCCCCATCTCCCTGATGTCTGGGAAAGTTTCCTACTACCAGCTCATTTCCTTCTGCCAGGATCATAACCATCTTCTTTCTTACCCCTCTCCTCTTTTTCATTGCCACTTCTTTATGGGAGACTTTTTTTTGGACAATTCTGCTTTCCAAGTCACCAAGCCCTACATTTCACAATCTAAACAATTTATGTGCAAAACCACAATATGCTGTCAGTCTCCTAACAGGTGTGTCTGCTTCACACCTCTTTATTAACAGGAGAATTCAGCACATGAGACTTTAACCCCAAAATTGATAACCAGCATGTATTAGTTGCAGCTGGCAAGCAGCAGGCTTCTGCCCTGATGTTCAAAAGCTAATTTTGGGCCATTCACACACACATACATACACACAGTTTTCTTCTGTCTGTTAGCATTCACAGTTTAAGCTGTTATGCATCTACAACATCCAGAATTCCTTGTTATCCACCGAGGGATTATCTGTCCAGGAATAAAGCCTGAGCTGTGAAGATTTTCACTTAGTCAGAGCATGTGTGACACCTCCTCTCCCAGCAGGCTCACTGGATTTCTGCTCTTCCAAACCCTCTGGTAGGGCTTCTGTACTCTACAGCACCTAAAGGAAATAAGTAGGAGCAAAGTGTCTCTAACATAGCTACAAGTGAAATTGGGATGAACTCTGGCCAGCCTGGGCTCTTATGAGCTGCTCTTCACCTAGAACACAAGAAAATAGGCAGCCAGAGGGTGGGTGAGTGGAATTTTCTGAAATTAATGAACGAGGTGAAATTTCCTTTTTGGCTTGTTTTTTTGGTTGGTTTGGTTGTTGTTGTTGTTGTTGTTGTTGTTGTTGTTGTTGTTTTGGGGTTTTTTAAGCCAAAGGAATAGGCTCTGACCTGGTGGAAATGCCATGACTCAGGAAAAATTGGCAAGACCCTGACGTGCTTCACATTTCTGACCCATTCGAACATTCCCATCAGTGTCATCATCACAGAGCCAGTCATCCAACCAGGGAAGGAAAACCATACCATGTGGCTTTCAGTTAGAAACATTTTTCAAAAGTTTTCGAGAGAAATAACAATGTGCTTGGAGAGTTTTCAGGGTGAAATATATCAACAAAATTATTCAGTAAGAATAATACTATTTGCTGTCACACATTAGTATCAAGAAGTAGAAAAGGACATGTGGGACAAAGAGACAAAGAGAAAGAAAAGAAGGCAAATCTCCTCCCACACACTCAAAAGATGCATCATTTCTGCATTGCTTCAAACTGAAAAGAACCCAATAATTATGATTTCACATTTCCAAGTGAATTAAGCCCAGACCCACACAAATAGCCTCACTGTAGTAATATGCTGCTAGCCACTCATCCTAACCCTGAACACACTCTCCAGAGCAGATCCAGCAGACTACTAGCACTAATTTTGGTTGTGGCTAGCCTTCATCTGTTTAGTTTTCACTAATCCTGTATCGCTCAGGTCTTCATTAAACCTAGTACTCTTTTTATTTTCTGTTGTACTCAACCTGGCATGTCTTGAATGGTCAAAACCCAGAGTGTATGCTTACAGAGTGGGAGAGGGGTTACAAGAGGTTCAGGGGCACCAGCTAAGAGTCTGATTTGTGTTGGCTCATGAAAGGATAACAATTTACAGATTTTTATTCATGTAAACCTGAGCCTGCTTTGATTTTGCCAGGAATAAAGCTGCTGGGTGGCCTTCCTGTGTGCAAGAGTTGGCTCCTGGGATAGATGGTCCAGGTGCCTGCAATGCAGGCATACCAGAGCTCTGTTCCCAATGGGAAATGAAGCAAGATTCAGCTTGCTTGAATAGTACTTTTCAAGAGCTGTAGGACCTGAAGCCAGCTCTGCAGAGGCTTCATCACTCCACCCTTCCAGTGGATGGACACAGAGGGACATTCAGCCTGGAAGATGATAAAGAACTTTTAAAAGTTCAGCGACCCTGTCTATGCAAAAGGCTGTGGCAGTAAAACTGCTCTTGTAAGAAATCCTGTTCCAAACCAAAGTTCATGTGGCAATGAGAAAACTGCATGAAGACCAGGTCCTGAACCCATGCTTAAGTCAATGCCTGCAAGCAAATCTTTTGATGTCAGAGGACTTGCTCCCAGGAGTTAGCCTACGGGTGTGTGCAGGCCACTGGGCACAAGGCGTTTGTCTTGCAGCAGAACAATGAGTTCACAACCCCACAACAGGAACAATTCTGGTTTGTATGAATTTTCTTTTCTTTTTGAAGCAATATATCAACTTTTGCAGTGTCTCCCTGAAAAAGGAGATTACTGTCTGATAGAGCACAGCAACAAAAGGGAACAGAGATATTTTTATGGCTTTTGTCATCTTTTAATATTATTTTATGAACTGTGGTTATAGCAGTTCCAAACCATAGCCATTGCTTGCTGCTTTGTTTCTACTTATCAGACGCAAAGCCAAAGCTAGAAGAAAAGCTAACATATTTGACATGCTTCATCCTGTGCGAGAGAACAGCCTATAACAGTTTACAAGAAAACACTGAATTTAAAAAATAAAGAAAGGAAAAGAGGGAAAGGAAAGCTCTTGTTTTTTATAGAATTATTATTTGAAAGCCATGCTATATGACTCTGAAGCTGAGTGGTGTAGCTGTACATTGCACAGACTAGTGTATGCCTCTGACGTGCTAAACACTGATATCTCCTTATAATGATGTGTTAATGTAAAGGGAGTGATTTTGCAAAATTTTATGCCTTATTAAGGAAATGATTCAAGCCCAGGAAATGTGCGGGTTAAGTACTTGCTTTCATAAACATGGGTTATGGTGGAAAAAAAGATTTTAGATATTATGTGGAAAAATGCAGTAAAAAGCGCTGAATTAGCCCATTCCATTACATTGAATTGTTCAGCAATTATGGTCATCCCCCAGCCTAGAAAATTAAAGTATATGATGAAAACCCAATCTAAAGATATCCACTGCTGTGCTACTGAAGCACAGCAGCATCTCCTGCTTTAGAGTCACTTTGGGCTTCAATGACCAACCAAAGTTATCCAAGGAATAAGTTTAAACTAGCTGTAGTCCTAGCCTGGGACTGCCCTCTGCTCTTTCCTTTCAAATAGGAATTGCAGCAGACTTTCAGGGGCTCAGATGTGTCCTTTGTAAGCAGAAGATCTCGTACAAAAAGTTTGGCTGCAAAGCAAGTCCAGCCTTCTGTGCTCTTCATTCCAGACGGCAGGATCAGGCCGCCAGGCTGCGTGATGGGGATGACCCATCTTGCTGCAGGAGGAAACTGTCTTGGGGTGGGGTGGAAGAAATATTTTCCAAATATTCATTTGACCTTGAAAGCCACTCTGTATTTCACGGCTTTCCCTGGGCCATCACGTTGCCTCACCAGGGCACGTCCGTGCTGGGGGATGTAAATGAGGAGCCATGGAAAGCACGCAGTGTCTGCAGCCCCATCCAGGCTGCATCTCTACCTGCACCATGCCTTTCTGACAACGCTGATCTTCTCAGTGCTATTTAGGATCTGGTATTTACTAGAGACATTCACACCTCGTGGGTATTAACTTAGCAGATCTTTCAGCTCCAAACGCTGCTGCTCACTGACCCTTCTTTCTTGCTTTCTCTCAGTTGCCTCCTCCCAAAGTTTAGAAGCAGTAACTTTAGCCAGATTATTTTTTCCTAAATTTAAAAATAATAATGTGTCTCCTCAGTATAAAATGTCTGTCTCCTCCACTCCCAGACTCCTGGGGTTGCCGTGGGCATGGTCTGTAAATTAAGTGGAGGCACTCAGCCCTCAGCTCAGCTCTAGTCAAACATTAGCTGCAATGTTTACCCTTGTGTAATCTTCAGTTTTGCATTAATTTAATACTGCTCAGCACTTTTTAACATATTCAGCAAATCCATGGCACACAGTGTTTTCTGTCTGTTTCTCCCCCATCAAACAGGGTTTTGATTTTTAACTAAACTCGTCAAAGTAAACTCCTCACAATACACTCCCTCTGCTTTGATCTTTACATACTTTCAAAAAAAAAGTTGCTTTATGTGATAATTCAGCTATACGCTGAGGGGTTTTCCCCCCTTAACTTCAAAGACAGCAAATAGGAAATTGTTTTCATTTTTCTTTCCTATTTTAAAAACAACACGTTCTAGTTGGTTTTGAGCAGCAGAAGGTAGTAAGCATCTCCCAATTAATAACTCCCAGGTAATATCATGGCCTCTTGGAAGCACAGATCTCCAGAAATTCAGTTCACAACACATAACACAAGCAAATAAAATTCTCTTGGAAGGTCTGGCTAAAGGACAGTCAGAAACAGAATGGGCACACATCATCGTTTTTAATCAGTCTTCTCTCTTTGAACCTCCTTCTGAGCAAAATAAAACAAACAGAAATCTTGGAGTATGTAGTTAGAAAGCCACTCACCTCCTGGCTTCAAAACCACAAAATCTCACTGCACTGGAAAAATCAGCAACTAATGCCACACAACCTGGAGATCTCACCCCAGCTCTGTCACAGGTAATCCCATAGTGAAGAGGGAAGAGATTTTGTTAAAGCAAAGACTGAAGTAAAGTCAACACCAAACCTGGGGCTTTTTGGCTGATTCAGTCAATAAAGATCCAGCATTTCATACCCACCAAGCACACTTTTACAACTCCCACCACAGAGCAGAGCGGGCAATCAGGCTCTTGCAGCAGCATTTGAATTGCATGATCTTTTCTGGACTGGTGAGGTACATCTGCACATGCATCATCCCACCTACACCTATATTAGTAAATCTGCAAGGATCAATAGCTGTGTGTTGAAAAGATTTCTAGCTCTTTGTGTTTTCATCATGTGGGGGCTCAGGCAGAGCCTGGAGAAGAGCAGGAACAGCTGGAGGCAGTGGGGACCATTTTTACCCACGTCACAATGCCCTGGTGAGAAGCTCTGGCAGCAGCAAGGGCACTTAAGCTGTGGTTAGAGGCATGAAGTCCAAGAAAAAGTGCTGCTTGAGCTCCACCACTTCCCCTTGCAGCTGATTTTTCATCAAATCTCCCTTGCTGTTCTGCTCCCACCCCAAGGACTTGACATGTCTGAGCATGGCACTCAGGGAGGGGGGAGCTGCACTCCGGCATGCTAAATTTAGCACAAATAGCAGAAAAAATAGCAAAAATCCCAGAGCAAACAAGGGAGAACACAGAGCTTGCTGTTCCTTGTACATGAGACAATTCCCTTCAGCTTCCTTTCCTCTCCTGTTTAGGGAAGTGCACAATTCCGAGTGCGGCCGGGAGCTGGGAGCGCCCAGCGGTTCCGCTGGATGGTACCCGCCAGCTCAGTGCTCCCTGGGGACCCCCTCGATCTGCTCATGCCTCTCTGAGGCCCTGCTCCAGTCAAAGAGATTTAGGAAAAGTCAGTGAGAATTTAGGCACGCCTGGCTCCAACAAGCCATTTGCACCAATTCACAAAGGGAAAACTTTGGAAATGTTTCCAAAAATACAGGCCAGTAGTGTGAGTTAAGCCTGCAAGGGAGCCTAATGTGCAGACTTTCCCCATAATCAGGGTTTACCTCAACTCTGTTTATTCTGTAAACTCTGGTTTCTCAACAGAAACAGCTTATCACGCTACACCCTGGCTTGACAGACATGCAGAAGGCTTTCGTAAGGAGCTAGAAGTAGAACAACCCAGCTGTTTCTTTAATGAAAACTGTTGTTAGCAAACTATCTCATCATTCTCCCCAAGAATTTTTAGGGGAAAAAAGAAAGATATTAATAATAATTACATACAATGGGAAGCTGCCAGATTGATGGCACTGAAAAGGAAGGGAGTATCTCAGGCCATGGACAATTACCAGTGTGAACAGTAGCAGCATAGCTGTCCCCACAGCCTCTGGTGAGGGAGCAGAGGAAGGAATCCAGACTTTATCCTGGAAAAAAGTGAATTACTCAGACCAAGACATTTGCCAGTGTGCTTTCACTTTTCTTTTTTTCTTTTACTTTTGCTTTGAGGAGTGAATGTTTGCAGGGCACTTATGATTTCAGAGATTTATTTCTCAGAATTGTTGAACAACTCTTGGCCCACAGAGCATCCACAAGCTATTCACACTGAGGTTGTACAGGTTGAACAGAGTGAGGGAGGTTAGCTCTGGGTGCAGGTGGGGCTGGAGGCCACCAAAAGCAAGGGAAAGAACTCACACTGGACAACTTCCACCCCAGAGGTCAGCCCAAAGGCCAGAGTGATGCTACATGTCCCTTATCTGGTGAGAGAAGGCAAGAGCTCAGTGTCTGTGGCTCCTGTGCTCATTGATCTGTGTCAGTCCATCCATCCAGTGATACCACACTGGCTGTGCTGCATCCCCACCCCTACCAATGGAGGTACAGAATGTACATGGAGATGTAGCCACCAGGCTCATTATTTTTCTGCTCCTATCACTTTTGTAATCAAGTGGCAGGACTGAATACCTGTATTCATTTCTTCAGCATTTACTTGGCTATCAAGCTGAGTTTCCATTGAAGAGGGGCATGAACAGCATCAGCACGAATTAAGTTCTCAAAATAAATCAGTCACATATTTATGAGAAAAAAAATGCACACTACTTTGTCTTGTTTGATGTTGGTGCAGGATTGAGCCACCAAAACAGTGTGGTGGAGAGACAGTGATTTTCCTGCAGCAGGATGGCTAATAAATCAAGGGCAACACAACCTGGATCAAATTCAAACCACTGTAGGCTCTTCCCTGTATTACTGCCAAACCCTGAGCCACCCAGTTCTTCTCTGTCTCACCCCCAAAAAATATGTTTAGGTTCCAAACACAGAGCTTAATTGTTTATTAAGGAAGTGGTTATGATGGGGAAATAATGCCGTTGCGGAGAAGGAGGGTTTTACAAGATGCAGTAGAATTTATCATCATCTCCTCCAGATCAGCTCCCTCTCCCCTTTGTTCTTTCTTTGCTTTTGCTTTAATTCTTATTGAAATAGAAGTCGCTTCTCTGGCTGTGGACAGGATGGTATGCAACACCCACACAGGATGACTGCATTGTATTGATATCATGAAAAAAGATCAGCTTTCCTTTTATTCATAGCCCTGTGAGACCTCTGATTAAACATGTGGCCTTGTTTAACCCCTGGTTTATTCTCCCAGTGCAGCTGGTGTAATTACAAACCAAACACATTTTATACCCTGTTGTAGCGAATTGATGTATCTCCCGTTAAACAGAATAAAGTCATGTGTGGAAACTGAAGTGAATTTTTCCCTTTGAGGGTATAAGACTGAGCTGGTACCTAACTATCTATTCCATGTAATGATACCCATGAAAGAAACACAAAAGCCTGTAGCCACATATTTTGGCTGTTCAGATCTTAGCAGCGTGTTTATGTGACCGAAGTAATCTCTCCATCGTGTCCTGTGGAGTTGTACCAGGGGCAGACTCACACTAATAAACTACTGATGTCAGAATCATAAAATTCTCAATAATGGAGCAATGCACAAAAAACCCTGGCTTGTTCCTAAATCTGCAGTGCTCACATCATGTATATCTTTATTCAGTGATGCAGGATGACTCACAAAAATGTTAGCTCAAGATATATTTTAAACTCCTGAGCTAGCACTGTCCTGAGCAGAAAATTCTAATTTTGCTTCCTGTGGGCATACTTTTGAGAGCAGATTATAAATCTGAGTAGTGAAAATTGCTCTTTCTTTTTTTCCACACAGGCAGTTTTGGAAGATCAGGATTTTTCACTGTAAAAACAGCAAATTTCCCACATAAACAATTTACATGCACACCCAAAACCACACACCCTGAATCCCATGCTTATATTCTCCACCCTTGCAGTGTGTTGCTCTCTTTTCTTCTCTGGTTGGTCAAATCATGGCTTTGTGAGATTGTCCCTAGCTTTGCAACAACAAATCTAGCTCTTTCTACTGAGGCAGAAAACATTCACTCTCTAAAACCAGCAGAGCCTGTTCCATTTCTGCCTGGATGCAGTCAGGACCACACATTCATTCTGGGTGTTTCAACTGGAAGGCTGCACTGAGGCCATTTTAAATGTCTAGCTTTGAATGTCAGGCATGAAACAAATCTGGTCCCATTGTGGGACACAAGGCAGCACCAAACAAATTAGAGTTTCCAAAGGGAGTAGCACAGCTGCCTTCCCATGCTGCCCTATCCAGGCTGTCTGGCAGGCTCTGCCTCTGCCAGTGCAACCACTCTTCTCCCAGGAATCCCTTTCCTCCTTTTAGACCCAGCTCAAGGTCATCACCTCCTGCTTACTCAGCACATCTTGTTTTTGTCTTTTGGAGCATATCAAGTACTTCTCTCAAAAAATTAAATCCATGCATGATTTTGGGAATTTCTGGCTTCAAGGACTGCACAGGCAAGATGATATCTCCCGTAGTTTTCTACATTACTGCTGTGTTATCTTCCAGCAGTCTTTCAGAAGAGCTGAGGTTGAAAGGTACTTTGGGAGATCATCTGGTCTGTACTGCTCTGGTCTATTGACATCTCTGTGGTCCTTCATTGGACTCTCTCCACTATGTTCCTGTCTCTCCTTTACTGAGGAGCCCTGAACACAGTTCACTTCATGAGAAAGCCATATTTTCAGTGAAAAGCAACAACAAGAGACATATGTCAGACAATTAACTCAATTCAGGTCTAGTGGCTGGATGAGTATGGCTCACACACACAAAACAGAAATGTCTCCTTGGAGGACATGGAAGTACATCCTTCTCTTTTAACCAACAACACATCAAAGGTAATGGTAAAAGCGTTTGCTTTCTGACAAGAGGGGGTCACCAGGTCATGGACTCCATTTCCAGACATCTGTATATTCCTCAGCATTTTTCTGTAGTTTTCAAATTTGCCAGAAGCAGCGGATTCAACCAGATTGCAGGGGAGGTCAGTCCCCAGCAAGCAAACGGACTTATGCATTTGAGCTTGTTATCTGTCTTTTTGGCATCCCTTATGCACAAAAGCTTGCTCTCTGGTCATTCCACAATGAAAATGGGACCATAAGGCTGCCTAGGAGCCAGTGTAATAAAGACTGCCCGTGTCTGAGGTTAGCTGTCTGTACTGCTCGGCTGCTAGAATGGACCCTGTGAGATTTTTCAGGTCAGTCAGGCCCCAGACAAGTTTCAAGGACCTTGAAGAGGCTACAATGGACACACAGCATGAGAAATTTGTCCCATACCAACTAGCACTTCCTCATTCAATTTCCAGGCATGTTTCAAGGGTTAACATGAGCAAGGGGCTGTTCAGGTGGTAAATTTGGGCAGGTGCCTCAGGCAGGTGCCTCTTTTGGGTAGATGACACAGTCCAATATGTAAGGGGCCCATTCTACAGCAGTAAATGGTCTAAGAGACATTTAATTTACTGTGATAGAGACCCATCAAGATGAGCCACAGCAGTGTTTTTAGTGGTCCCAATCCCTAGAAAGATTGGTCCACGTTGCCATGAGAGGCAACATGTGCGTTTGACTCCCCAGCAGAGCTGTGGCACCAGCAAAGAGGAATGCACCTGGTCCAGAGACAGGCAGAGAAGGCACAGCATGGATTACACCAGAGCCAGCAAGGGTACATCTCCATTATCACAGGCAGGAATGCAATATTTCACTTCCAGCATGCCCCATTCCTCTTCAACGTAACACATTTGCAATGGAGGGTGGATATTCCAGGAGGTTTAGCCATGCTATGTCAGCCTAGACCCACCCTGTCATCAGCCCTGGGCACATCAGCCCCAGGCAGGAGGAAAAACACCAACAGCTTTTTAAAAAGATGGTTCAGCCTACCTTGGGCCCCAGATCACTTTCTGAGATCTTTCTCCACTGAGTCCTGAGGAGTCTTAGGTGGCTACTACCATCTCTCAAGTATGGAGGCAGAGGACAAAGATAAACCCTAGAGATAAATTAAGGCAACATTTCTGAGTGATATCAGCTAGGAAATGGCTCTGTTCTCCTGCAAATCTAGAACATTCTGTCTCCACAGCTTGCAGACCAGCTGTACAAACAGCTTGTGCCATCCTTTCCACCTTACATCCCACAAAGGATCTGAGCAGAACAACCAACCCCCTCTGAAATCTGGATCTAGCAGGGGTTAGATGACCATGCCTCACCTTTTGTGCTGGAAACCCAGCACGTGCTTGTTGGGACATGTCTGGGCAATGCATCACCCAGATGCTTCTTGAAGCAGGGGTTTCAAAACCTGTCTGCACTGGCCCTATTCTGCTTCCATTTAGTAGCACAAAGGTTTTCAAATCCATCATCCTTTTTCAGTAATTAGTGCATAATGGTATTCAAGCAGTATATCATAATTAGCTTCTCCCTTGAGACCCTTCTCTGCCACACACAGATTCAGAACATCTTTATGCTCTTCTAAAAGGCATTAATCTTTATGGTCAGGCATTTTGGCTTCTTTTTCTCCCCTATCCCCACCCCAACAGAAACTATCTTCTCATGAGTCAGTTAGGCAAGCCTACAGAGCTTTGCCAGAATGTAAACCTGAAATCCAGTAGCATTTCAAAACAGACCTGCCTCTGTATTTGGTGCAAATGTTTTCCCTTATTTGAGCCACTTTCTGTAGCACACAATGTTATGAGCCCATGCAGTACTTTCTGCACAGCTTACCCTTGAGTAACTTAGTCTGATCTCTGCTAATGGGTGACTTTTTTATTTTTTTCTTTTTAAATGTTTTTGTTTGGGAGATGGAAAGAATGCTCTGGGTTTTGTAAAGGCTTTATGGTTTATTCAAACCAAATTGCAGATGTTTTGTGCAGCCATCACACCCATCAGTACTGGAGTCTGGTGTTATCCTGAGAAGAGAAGGGTTAATTTTCCTGAGTCCAGCTGCTAGGCATAAGGGAAGAAGGGGAACTGTGATTTCAGGGGACTGTTCCTATTTACACCATAATGAAAAGATAAGTTTTCCTAAAACACACCATCCTTCTGCTGCTGAGCTTGGAGAGGTTTCAGGGGGTCAGATTAAACAGGGCTGGACCCTGGCTCTGCCTCTCATGACTGGATGTTCAGTATGTGTGTAATGTTCTCTGCTCTCGAAATTTATTTCAAGGTCAGAGCAGCTTACCTTCTGTGTATATTGGGTTGAGACATGTTTTGTTAGGAAAATTTATAAGATGGCTTGTTTTAACAGTTGTTACTGTAGATTGATTGGGTAATATTTACTCGTGCTATAATTATCTTATTTCATAGCAGCAAACGTAAGGAGGCAGCTAGGCATGCTGAAACCAGAATAACAGAAATCAGGAGATTTGCAGCAGGAGGCAAGGTGTTGTACTGTATATACTGTTGTGTCTAGTTATTTATATCAAGCCAAACTTGTTTTTCCAGCTATTTGTGCAAATGACCAGCTACCCAATAAATTACATCATTTCCAGCATTGAATGGCACCATGACATGTTAACTAGGAATTTAAGCACCAGAAAATAATCTTGACTGACTTGAAAGTGCAGCTATAAAAGCCCAATGAAAGCTAATTTTCTGAGACAGGATAGGGTGGGGATAGGTAGGAAACAGGCAGGAGGAGGAAAGGACAGAGCAGGGTTGGGAGATAGACAAAAATAAAGCCTCGTGCTCAAACATATTCATATAAAGTTTTAAAATTCTAAGTCTACAAATATTTTCCCTGTAGATATTCATTTATAGATTAATCAGTCTCTCCTTCCTTGGCTGAGCCAACTCTGAGCCCTTCTCACATTTTCAGGTGTAGACGAACATCTGACTGGAGGTGAACTGCAAAGAGCTGGTGTAAACCTAAATGTGTGTAACTATATGTGGCAAAACCACCAAAGAGAACTGTAAAAGCAGAGATGCATTCCCCACTTTTATTTTAAACGTTTTGTATACAGGAGCAGGCCAGTGTGGAAAGAAACAAGAATTCAAGAATTATTTTAATTTGGGGCTTTTTCAGCTAGGCAGTTACAAACTACTTAAACCTTTCATGCAAGCAAACAACCTCACAAAGACACCATGGTCTGAGACAGCAAGACAAGGAATGACTGACACCTGCCACCAGCAGGCACTTGGGCAAGGCTGAGTGTGTCACCAGGCACGTTGGCTCCCCGGGACATCCAGCCCAGGTGGGGCTGGATCCTGCTGGGCCTTCCTGCAGCCCACTTGCCCTGAATTTCTTCATCTAGGGCTCACCCTGACATGTGCTGGGGCAGTGAGAAGGATCCCTGAGCCCTGCAGGACAAGAGGGAGTCTCTTCTCACTGTGGTAGCCTCCCTGTAGGTGGTCCCAAGGCAATAGCCTGGAAATGAAGTGATGAGAAGGATCCGTGGGTGAAGGAAAACCCTCTCCTTTCATCCCCTGGCAGTCCCAGGAGCACTACCCAAAGCTTGTCACCAATTTTTGCTCCCCAAATGAAGGCTCACTTCAAACCAAAGCTGATGTAAGCTCTGGTTAACTTTAGCCTAGGAAGTGAGAATCCTGCAGTTGTGCTGCCTGCTTGCCTGCCTTTGAGCCTCCCATTCCTCTCAGTACACACACCCTAATAAATTTCTATTCCAGTTTCAACTAACATGAAGTGAAGGAACAGAAGAGAGACTTGAATTTGTGACCCCAGTAAGGGAAGGGAGCTCCAAACTCAGCTGTTATCCTTGGCAGTGACTGCCCAGGCAGTCAGCACAGCCTTTCTGGCTAGCAAGTGAGCATGCAGACAGGCTACAAATGTGAGACCTGCTCTCTGCTGGAGGGGAGCTGGGGTAAGCCATGGCTATCATGACTTAAGGCTATCAAGGCTTAAGGCATTTGTAGTCAAAGGATGTGAGTTTGTAAGAGACAAAGCACTACTGGCTGAAAAACCCAGAGAGTATAAAATGGCACAACAGGAATTATTCACAGTAGTTCAGTCTCCTTTTTACTTTCTGGCACAATCACTTACAAGAACAGAGGTGTCAGTGCAATACCTCTGGGGATCTCTGGACATCTGTTGTGGCTGGAAACAGGGTCTGCACCTTCTTCATAGACTGTACAAATGAGCACCTTGCCTTTAGCCTTCCCCACTTTCTCATCCAGTCTTCCAAGCAAAGAGCAACTGGATCTTCATACCATGCTGAAATAAGGGATGTCTGGGAGAGCCTGAAGGCTTTGAGAGCCCAAGCTCAGAGCAGTTGGTGTCCCAAGAACCACGGTATCCGTGCATCTCTCATTGTCTTCCTCTGAAATCCACATGTTCACATGCCCTAACATCCTGGTGTGAGTAGATTTACAAGCTTCCTCTGTCCTTCTGTCTCTCAGACAGCGGGGTGCTCAGAGAAACCAGTGCCACACACACTCTCAGTCAGCCCTGCCACTTACCACACATGCTGCCATCTCTGCATGCAGGGACGATGACCGCACTGCACTGGGTCCTGCTTTGGGCTCCTTTTCCCCAAGGTCAGTAGGTTTCCCTCAGTGTAAGTGAGAGCACAAAAGCTGACCCTTTGTCAGTGGATTTTGGGGCTCTTTAATGGGATTAAGCCAGTTCCACCCAGTGCTGGTTGCTACAAAGGCTTTTTCTCCTGTCTCAATGACGTGTTACATCTTAACGTGTGTGGTCATATCTGCAGTCGATTTGTGCAGCTCTTTGTTCTTTGCACATGTTTTTATTGCCTGGGGGGCATGCAGCAACCAGCCAGCAAGCTTTTGTGGTGCCCAGTTCATTCGACTGTTTACTCAGTTAATGCACTGCAGCCAAAATAAGACTCTGCAATATCAATTCATTGAAAGTAAAGCTGAATGACAATTGCAGAGCACTTTCAGATTGGCAGGACATAAAGGATGCAACACTGCCAGCAGTGTAGCTGAGCTACCTCTCATTTAACTTTAGCAACCTATTTGGTTGCCAGCTAGAGGTTTAGCCCCCTCCTTGATAATGAGAAGATATAAATAAGAGATAATATGAGAAGCAGCACATTCCAAGGGCAATTCATCCCCTGTCCCTTAGACATCTACTGTGGTTGAGGTAAAGCATCCTGTAGAGCTTCCTCTGTCACTCTCCTTTCCCATCAAGGATGGAGGGAGCCTCATACAAATGATTTTTCAATGTCCAGTGGCAGAGTTAGTGCATCATCCCAGGTATTGCATTGCACAAGACTGTTCAGGACTCAGAAACCTCAGAGTTCTTCTCAGATAAGCCCCCAAACCAGTGTTGGAGGGTACACATATTTGATCAATTCTGACCTGAAGTGCACATGGACATGTCGTCAGAAGTAGTGAAGAAGTGAAATGCTCTCTTGTGTGCCAGCCATGGGTATGTGCTGTTCCTTGCTCACAGACCATTTACCACAAGACCATGAATTGGCAAGCACCCTGACAAAGGTACTGGCCACTCAGCAGGGAACAAAGTGTCTCCCAACACTGGCATACAACATTATTCTAGTCCAAGCAGCTTTTGCCAGCATTTCCTGGTAAGTAGAATACAACGACCCAGTTACAACAACTCCTAGTGCATCCAAATTTAGGGAAATATTCAGGGAGGCATCATCAAGAAAACAAGGAATCTGGAGCATTTGGAACACTTCATACCAGAGGAATAACTGAAGTTTTCAAAACATTTGTATAAATATATATTTTAACAGAAATTGATTTTCTCAAAAATCTTGTTAATATCATCAGCCATAAAATTCAGGAAGAATTCTTATGTCTTACCACTGTTGTGAAGAGAACTAAAAATGCCTGTGTCTGAAAATAACAATTCATTTGTGTGCTGGCAGTTGGAAAAGTTAATTCCTCTACTTGAATTTTGAACTCCTTTGTGTTCTGACCACTCTTTCTCCTGCTTTCTTCTTCTTTTTAATTTCTCTCCAATTTTTCAAATTAAAAAAATGGGAAGATATTAATTCAAAAGTTATGGGTTCATTTGCTTCTTTCCTGCCTTTATTTTTTAATAATTTTTTTCCTTTACTCCAAGAAGGAAAGAAAAAAAATATTTTTAAAGGATCATGAAATACTACCTGTAATTCTAAATATCAAGAATGTGACATTATTTTGGGGTTTTATACTAGATAACAATGTCTGTGCCTGCCTCATTCTGGGAGAGCTGCACAGTGTGCTCCAGGCTTCAGTGGTGTCCTATCCAAAGAGAGGCCATCTCAGCAGCCCAGAACAGAGGGGTCTGGTTGTGTGAAAGCAGCTCAGCACCTCTGTGCCACCCAAAAGCCCTGACTGAGCAGGGAGTGCTGGGGGCAGCCTGGGGTGGGGCAGGGCTGCCTCTGCCTCCTCTCCTTTGGGAGTGCCCCGGTTCGGCTGGCTTGGCCACACCCTGCTGCTGGGGCTGGATCCCAAGGGCTGGCATTAGCACCCAAACCTCTGACACGTGTGCTCCCCCACAACGGCAGCCACTGCAGAAAGCACCCTCAGAGCATTCAGGTTAAGACACAATAATGAAATTGGAAACTCTCTGGCACTGCTTTTCTGCACACTCAATCCTCGATACCAGATTAGCACACCAAAGCCTCTGAGCAAACGTAATGACTCCTTCCCTGTGCTCCCTCCCCTCAGCAAACCTATGGCTTGAAAACCTATAAATGTGCTATTTCAGCTGTTTTAAGCAGCTTATCATGGTTTTCTGAAAGTCTGGACTCAAGGCTCTGGATCCCCTTCATAATAACATTTAATGCTACCATTATGTAATTGAATCCATTTTGTCTGTGTGGTGGGAATATTATTAAACTGTAATTCATTTCACCGTCTTGATGCACTTGGACTTTTAGGTCCAAGTCTGGAATGACAAAAAAAGGAAAGGAAAGGAAAGGAAAGGAAAGGAAAGGAAAGGAAAGGCAAGGAAAGGAAAGGAAAGGAAAGGAAGGGAAAGGAAAGGAAAGGAAAGGCTAACCATCCAGCACCTTCCATTATCAGACTGAATTTTTTTCCATAAAGAGGAATTATCAGTTCTTTTATCACCCCTGTTCTTATATTTCTTACTTTTTACCATGTGTGCACAAAGCTCATAGGATTCCTATTCATTTGTCAGAGCTTCATCCTTTCCTGATATGGGGACATTCTTCATTATCCCGATTTGCTGAGTCTTAACTTTTTTGCCAGAGAGTTTTTGGAAATGCAATCATGTCAGGGATGGTACTTTTTTACATCTGTTGCCCCTCCATATTAAGTGCTTGGCTTGTGGCCAGCCATCTTACAAGTAGCCATATTATTATTGAAACCACATGCTCATTAGTGAGGCTGGCACTGGCTCAACAACCACTGTCCGAGGCTAACATTATATTCCATTATATCCCAGACAACAGGACAGGGTAGCATACAGTTTGTTCAGAAGAACAAACAGTCTCAGTTGAAAAAATCTGAATCTTAAACTGTCAGAAATGCAGTCCATTTTCTGTCTCTTTGTATGTGGGCTCTGGTAGTTCAGGGAGAGATGTGTTTTGAAAGAAAATACTATACCACTAACTTATCTTCTTGATTTTTAATTTCAAGGTTGCAGGGACAGCAGGAGTTCCTGGGCCCTTCTCTGTTGGATTTAATCACTTTATCCCTTGGGAGGCAAGCAAGAGTATTTCACTTAATATACAGGAATGACTCATGATCATTGCTTTCAATTAGAAATGTCCTCTGGGATTTCTGGGAACGGTGTTTTCTTGATTGTGGGAGGGGAAAGAGAGTAAGAGGGAGAAACATAGACAGAATCACACCGGTTCAGATGAACTTTTCCAAGAAATGCATTCCAAAGTGGGTAAGATACCACTTTCTCTCATACGTCCACGTCATTTGCCTTGCCCAGCATAATTACTGGCACTGCTCTATAGATACCATTTTCTCCAAGTGAACGTAGGATTTATGTGAACTACATCTTGCATTGGACCTCCTGCTTGTTTTTCTATGATAACCATATAAAACAGCACTCACTAACATCAGAAACCTCACAGGCTGGAAAGTGGACTGGGATGTTTTCAGTGGTTCTTTTCCTGCTGGAAATAGCTGCAGATGAAGGTCAGTTCCTGTTTCTCCTGCTGTAGCAGGTATTACACCAATGGCTGTGTGCTTAAAGTCTCAGGTGCAATATAATATTTCTCAAAGACTTCTGGACTGACTTAAATTCAGTGATTTCTCACAGCAGTAACCTTATTCCATTAAACTACTTTCATACTGGTGATCAGGACTTACAGAACTACACAGGGTTGAGTCCAACAGTTTTTAAGGTCCAGACGAAAAAGCAAGACCATCCCACCCCCCATCTGAACAGGGGATGAAAACACTTTCAGGGAAGGAAAACACTTTCCTTGATTTTAAGGGTACCCGTTCTTGCATGAAAGTACTGTGTCCTGTTCCCAGAGGCAGGGAGAAAGCTGCATTTATCATAACTTTGAAGAGAAATAAAGACTTTTAAAACAAAGGGCCATTATAAATTCCTACAGTTTAGAGTTTTACAGAGGCAAGACAAATTTCCAAATACAGACTATAAGAAGATAGCAAATAAGCTCCTTCCTTTGAGAAAGGGAAGGGTTAACTCTGACAAATGACATACTAAATTTAGAGTCATTTTTGCATGTGGTTGCATGTCTAGTTGGAACGAGTCTGCCAAAACTCATTTTACTTATGACCCTTTACAGCTAGCAGAGAAAGAAGTCCATTGTTTTCTTTGTATTAGTGAGATTAAAAACACAGTCCCCCCAACTGAAAAGGCAAGCACTGGAAGCACTGTCTGAGGCAAAAAGAAGCATTTTTAATTCTCAATAAACCACATACAAACACACATCTATGTGTGTGCATCCAACACATGCAAGCATGTGTACTTCCTAGAGGGCCGGATCTCGTTCCATAAGCAGCTACGTGCCGTGTGGGTGAAAACAGAACGAGACAAAGAGGGATATGTCTCTTGCTGGCCACCCTTGCTTCAAATGCTGCAGCAGAGTCTTCCCCTCATAGCCCTGGGGAGGTGCCTTGTGCAGAGAGTCTGTTACTGCATCTCGACCAGATGTGACTGGGGAGGGATGCAGATGTGCCACCGCCCTTCCGGCACAAGTAGCAGGCAGCAAAGCAAATGTGTTGGGCACATCTGCTCTCCCCCTCTGCAGCAGCAGTGCATTGTACACACTGAGGCAAGTTCTGTGGGTGCAGCCAGGCTCAGCTAAGAGGCTTCCACCCACTTCATCTTCAGCAAGCACCTGCTGAGGATGGGGTAGGTTGGATGTAGATGTCTGTGCCTGACCCAGATAGCACAGGGCTTATTTGGCATTGGGGCAGAGGGAAGAAACTGATGCTTTTGGACACATTTCGTCTTAATCTAACCCAGAACTAGGTCTCTATGGGCTCTTGGGAGAGCTAGATGACTAACAGAGGTGTGAATGCCTCTATTCTTGACATCAGCAGCTAGCCATGATGAATCTTGCCCTGGATATTTCTCTGCTCTTCATACTTCTTTGAAACAAGTAGTCTTTGCCGCCTGTCTGTTCCTGATGAGGAGCTGGCCTTCACCCTCCCAAATCTTGTTCTAGCTGGCAAAACTCCTGGAGCAGCTCCCCCAGGGTACAACCAGCTAGAAAATGAGTCGATCTTTCATGAAAAATAGCAGAACAGCTGCAGAGCTTTTCTGTGGGGAGCACAGTGGCTGAGCAGCCGTAGAGTAATAACTGTCTCTACCTAGACAGCTTCTTGGTTCTCTGTCAGTGGTAGAAAACTCACTTCTCTTTCCTCACAGGTTCAGAATATTTTTCTTCTTGTTGCAAGAGCTACACAGTTAGACAAAGCATTTGGTTTTCCTTTGAGCTATTGGGAACACTCAGTGATGTTGGATGTGTATTTCCCGGAGATTTAATCCTCTTGTACACGTAATGCTGTCATAGAAGCAAGGTAAAGCTGATAGAAAGAAACAACATCTTGCATCACACCAGCTGAAATGGATGGGAAAAAACAGATGAGGTTGCAGGAGTTGTTCATTACTTCAGAAAGGGAGGCAGCAAACTTCAGAACTAAATCTGGAATGCGAACAATTGCTCTGAATTTGGCTATGTTAATCAGTGAGGTGGTTTGAGAGAGAAGATGGTTTCTTACCAGTTGCGCAAAAAGTTATGCTACTGAGAAGACAGATCCCTTTGAGACAGACACTCAAAGACAGAGAAGTAATTATCACCAATATAACACCAAAGGGTTAGTTGGAAGGAACTGGAAAATTACAATGTGCACAAACCAACTTCTCAAGCACTTTAGGCAGAATTTAGTCACCCATGTCCAAATATGTGATCCACAAAGGATTTGCTTAATCCTTTAGATGTCTGAGAGTCTGTAAGCGTTTAAGTTTGCACAGGAAAGCTTAGTTTGGCGTCAACATTTCTGCTACAAAGCATGCCCAATGGAACCATGATACTGGCTGAGCCAAATACTTTTTCTCCATCTCTGCCAAAGACTGAGATTCATGACTTGTGCCTCAGTTCAAGGAGGCTGGATGCAGTAAATATATTGAAAGCTCACCTACAGTTTCCTGATAATCGTGAAAGCTTGAGATGCTTTCTTTAGCAGGGGTGGTGATGAGGATCTTGTATATAACAGCTTAGCAGTTACCCTGTGACTTCCTCAAAGTACAAGGAAGAGGAGAGTTCCCTTTTCTTTGGGTGGTCAGATTCCATATCACCCACTTCCATGAAGGTGTCTGAGCCACCCATCCACGGACTGCATCGATTGCTTGTTTCCCTGGGAGGCGGGTGGAGCAGCTCCCACATCTCCTAATGAAGATAAGCCTTCTGTGACAACAGAAAAAGGAGAGTCCATGAGGCCGGAGAAAGGACAGGACAGGTTCTGCAGTCTTCTGCTCTGGACACTTTCCCCAGAAATGGAGACTCCTGAAGTCTAGCTCTTGAAAGATGTAGGTTCAGCTCAGCCAAACCAGCAGGACTGCTCAGTGTACACAGCTGCAGAATTGTAGGACCCTAAGAGCTTTTTTGGCTCAAATTTCGGCACCTGGTGACAGTTTAAATCATACATTAGGCATCCACATCCTTCTTTGGATTTTGGCCTAGGGCCCCTATAGTTATTTATCCATGTCAGGGGCATCTATGGACCAAGAGGTCTTGGGAGCTGTGGATATTCCTGCTGACAAGGACCTACCACACAGCTAGGTCCTGCCCCTGATGCCTCATTACTCTCTATTTCCCTTATGCCAAACTCAACAGCCCAACAAAGTCTAGCCAGTTGCCAACGATTTCAAAAGGTGCTGATGGCCACAATCTTCAAAGTGTTGGCGCAGAGAAGAGGCCACTAACACCTCTCCCTCATCTCCATCCTCCTGAGACACTTTCTTTTCACTTCAGATGGTTGCCAGTGCATGATCATGGACACCAAAGAGTTTCCAAACACATAGAAACTAGGTTCAGTAAACAAAAGAAAGGTTTTACCTGTCTCCCACCAAGTATTGAGTAGCTTAGGGGATTTTTTTCCTATTTATTTATTCATAGTTAAGAACCCACGGGTGTTTCCCCTACAGATAAATGTCAGCCTCTTTCACGTCCTCTATCTTCCTGATCTCAGTGATATCCCAGAATAATGACTTTCATGAGGTAAATACCTGTTATGCGATAGTTTATAAATTTTAATTTACTGTCTTGGTTTCACTCTGCTCCCCTGGGATTTTGTGTGTGTGTTTGTGTGTTTGTGTGTGTGTGTGTGTGTGTTTGTGTGTGTGTGTAAGGAAAAATGGTAAGGAAGAGCATCTGATTTATCTTCTCAGGTCTATTAACTAGCTTGGATAGGTCTACCATATAATTTTTCATTTCCTCTCCAAATGATCCCAACCTTTTCAGTCTCTATTCATATGGAAGTCATTCCATGCCTCCAATCTTTTTTTATTGTCCACCTCCCTATCTAGTTTTACTGTTTTCTCTCCAGAGCAGGGAGACCAGTGGAGAGCCTGCCATTCCAGGCAGCTGGAAGAGTACCATTTATGCCATGACACAGTGGGATCCAGCAGTCTCAAACTGTGAATTCCATTTTGTATTTGAGCCTCCATTTTGCACAACATGTTGAATGTGTTTAACCCCGAGCCAAGATGTGGAAACGTGCTCCAGTACTGACAAGGCTGTCAAGGAAAGGTATTAGACACTACCCGAGAAAGCCATTTCATAGAAGTCTGGACTCAACCACTGCAATTGGCTTTGAATTGTTGGCCCAAACCCAAAGGAAAAATAGATTTTAAACAGAAGGTGCTGGCATGCCTGGTGGATCTGCAGCTTCACAGTCTCTGCACATGGCAAGAGGAAAGACATTTTGCTTAGCTGGAGATACTGCTCTCAGAGGACCTAGCTGCCTATTGCCACATGATGAACTACTGGTAGGAAAAAAACCTCTTCTCCTGACTGATGGACAGATTCTTTAAAAAGTGAGGTTGTGTGGAGGGAAAGGTGGAGTGTCCAAACATTTGTCATGAGGAAAGTTTTATAGTGACTTTTAAAAAAAGAGTGGGAAAATACCATACAGCAAAGAAGAATGGCCAGACTACTTAGAATCCATAAGGGGACTGGAGTTCCTGTGATTTAAGCATAAATTTGATCTGGTGTGACTCTAGTGGACACTGCTTTGTTTGGTGGAATCCCTTATATTTTACATTGTAGCTTTTACTCCCATTGACTTTTTCT
This sequence comes from Notiomystis cincta, assembly GCA_013398075.1. NCBI lineage: Eukaryota > Metazoa > Chordata > Aves > Passeriformes > Notiomystidae > Notiomystis > Notiomystis cincta. The sequence goes on along the minus strand of VZRX01015447.1, from coordinate 168,852 downwards.
CTATTGTTTTGATTTGTAGCTGTTGTGCAATTCTTTTAATCACTGCTGCACGCAATCTTTGTAATAACCAAGGCTCTTCCAGTCAGTCACAGCGTTATATCTTGCTTTTCTGACATGGTCCATGTGGCAGGACAAGGGCTGGCCCTGCTCCTATGATGTTTCCCTGCAGTCACACACTGCCCTTGCACAGAGGAGACACTGTATAGAGAATACTGTCCCACCAGTTGTGTCAGCATCCTACATCCAGAGGCTTGGCTGGGACTTGCAGCCCCCACTTCTCACCATCCCATCTCATCTCCCCAGGGCATTGAAGGCACCTGTGCAGCTTCACACCTGCAGAGCACAGCACAGATAGATGTGCCAGTGTCAGCAGAACATTCAGATAGGCACAGTTTGTAAATGGGAAAGGGCTCTACCTGCAGAAAGTGGAGTCTGCCACCCACTGAAGGCCTGCTGGAGTTCTGGACAGAATTCTTGAAGCTCTGGGTGGAACGTGACACTGTGCTGGGAAAGGAGATGGTGTGTAGGCACTGTCATCTGCACACCTAAGAGCCACCTCAGATGAACTTCCTCAGGAAAACATCCTCATGTCCTTCCAGATTTTTCGGTACTTAATCCCGTACTTTTATTCATCTCATTGCCCTCTCACAAGATGAAGAGGATCCTCTGAATACTCCATGATGTTCCAAGACTCACCCTACCTCCATCCTCACCTTGTCCTGCCGCACCACCTGCAACCTCAATAGTCAACCAAGCACAAGACAAAAAGCAACAAAATTGTTCAGCTAGAAACTTATGGAAGTGTAGGGGAAGGAGTCCTCAAGGCTTTGTAAAAGCTGAATCAACACAGAAGTGAAAGAGCAAGTGCTCTGGAGGATAGGAAAGGCAAAGTCTTTGAGGCTTGGCTAGAGGAGCAGTAGTGAAAGCAAGAAGTGTTTCTTTTCAAATAGCAGGGCCAAATGGGAAGAGCAGAGGCAATGGTAATGGATGTCTTATTCCCTGTAGTGGGAAGCTGTTCTTGGCTCTTGAGATTGGGTTGTTATATGCTCTGCCCACATAACAAAGAAATATTTCTTTTCCCATCACCACAAGTTATTTTCTTTCTCTGTAGTGGGGCTGAATAATTGTTTATAAAACACCTATACTAATGAATAACTTTGACTGGCCAGGGGCTTTTTCATGATTTATAACTAAAGTAAAAAATTGATCAATAAGTCCTGCCTATTTCCCACTAAAAACTGGAGAGTCTGTTCAAATCACTGCATTTATCAAATTAAAGCAGGTCAAGAAGAATAAAAAGCAAGGGTAATGAATCACAATATGCACTTACTTGGACAATTCCCATTGGACTGTAATTATTGAATATGCCATTGTATAGTTTATAGAAAAAGTAAAGCCTCCATTATGCAAGTCAAAGATACTGCAGTTTGTCTGTCACTCAGTACTTGGTGACACACAGAGTGAAGCCAACTCTTCTGCTGTCCTGCCTTGTGCCATGCAGTGCAAAGGAGAAAGGATCCTTCATCCTCTGCTTTGGTTTACCTTACATATGAGGGCTAGGAAAGGAAGGTCCAGGTTAAAAGTTCCTGTGTCTGAAGTAAATGCCAGGACAGAAAATGAGATGATGCTCTTTTGGTCATGCCATTAATGGGATCATCTTCAAGAAAAGACAAAAATCACTGGATTACAGCTGTGAAAACCCTGGGGAGGGGAGGGGGTGGTGAAATGATTTGGTGATTAACAGTCACCTCGAGTGCCTCACTCCAGAATTCAGACCTGTGAGATGCCATTGAGCTTTTGGATAGCTCTAAGGGCAATTCAGAGCTGTTCTTTTCCAGAAGTACTTGTTTCTCCAGGCATATTGGATAAATCCATCTTGTCACAAATGTGTGTGGAAGAAGCAGCAATTGTAACTGTACCACTGCCTCCTTTGTGTCCAAGCTTAGTGGAAAGAATATTTATCACGTTTATAAGAAAGAGGGTTCAGGGTCCTTTTCTAAATTAATTCAAGTCTCCTTGGAAGGAATTCAGACACTTGATCTGTGACCTGACCAGGAGGCAATGAGATTGATTCTCCTAATCCCTACAATCCAGCTAATATATCCTGGCTACAGGGAGATGTGGGGATAGCGCAGCAAGCAAAATTGGTGGTTTTTCTTCTTGCATATGTCACATGCTTTGGATAAGAAGTGGAATAGGAACAACACTCTCTTTTTCAAATTATTCACTTGCTTTTTTTCTCAAGAAAGGATTTGAGGGCTAGTCCCAAACCAATAATTCAAATTCCAGTCTATCACATCATCACAAGAGAGGCAGCAGTCATTTCTCCTCCATGTACCATCTGGTTTGCTAACCTGGAGACTGCAGGACTCATCACATCCACAGGCTCAGCTTGGCAGAAGAAATAAGCCCCTAGTATGACAACCTTCACTGCAAGAGACTCCAATCTGCTCCATCAGACCATGATCTTGCACCAGGGGTTTGTCACATCCCTAAAAACTAGACAGCTAGGGGCTTTCTCTTCTTTCGCTCCAATTCTCCAAAACACTCTCTTGTCTTTGTTCTGGCCAGCAGAGGGTTAATTTTTGCAGTGGCCAGGAGGGGGCATGGCCAGGACCCAGAGTTATCCTGCATCACCTCATTGCTGGGGGTGCGGGGAAAGGATTCCCTTCCGGGCAGAAGCGGACCCTTGCAGTCAAGTAAGAGTGGCAGAGGGAGGAGCGGGGTAACTCTGTTCCGAGGAGTCACTCGTGAATCATTGACCTGTCCTGTACAGTTTGATATTAACAATGTTGCTGTTACTGCTCGCTTTCTTAGCTCGTTGCTGGTTCCATAAATTGTGCTTAGTGTGTGATTTTCACCTTTCGTGCCTCCAGTTCTCCTCTCCAGCCTGCTGCAGGTCAAGAGAGGGAAGCGAGCGAGTGAGCAGCACGTGCTTTGGAGCGCTAAATTTGGGAGTGCCGTTCCTCAACAACGATTTATCTGTATCCCAAGACAGGGAAGCTGGAGAGGACCCATGTCCCCAAAACACTGTGGAGAAGGGCAATGGGTTCCTGCCCCTGCTATTCTCAGCTGCTTTATGGTGACTGAATTTGTCGTAGATCTAAAGTCAGTAGTGCCTGGCTCTCTGTTACCTTAAAGCTACCTTATAAGCTTAGCAGTGCAAAGAGCTCCAAAGTGTAATTTATAAGGCACCTGAAGGTGTTTACTTACAGTGCCTTTGGTGTAAATGGGAATCAGACTCGCAGGCTCTGTAGGTTGTTAGGGCTTGGGTAAGGAAACACTCATGCTTGGTTTGAAGGAGCTGCTACTAGCCAAGGAATCACAAGCAATAATTTTCCTTTGGTGGAAGTGAAATAGCTCACACTCATTAGACCAGACAATCCTTGTCGGGGAGCAAGAGCTGTAACCAGCTTGTCTGTAGTGGAGATTTCTAATGTGTGCAGTTTCCAGTTGCTGGTGAAAACTCACACAGAGTTTCCAGACAACATTTATCAGCCCACATAATGAAAAAATATTAATTCTATGGAGAAAAAATTTTGGTGCATATTTTTCAATTAAACCTGATGAGGAGGGTGAGGGGAAAATATCTGTCTTCCCTACAGCCTCTTTCACCTACAAGGCAGTATAGACCTGTTTGATACAGGAATGCTTTGCTCCAACAGTTACCTAGTGATCTAGTAAAGACAATAACAAGACTGAATGTAGCATTTGAGATTTGAGATTAATAGGTTATTTTATATTTTGAAAGCTAAGCAACATAGCTTTACCATGTACAGAACAGACCAGAACTTGGCTGCAGTCAGTGCCTTGAGGAACAGATTCCTTCTGGCAATCCTATTCAATAGTGCAAGAAACACCCAACCATCCTAACTAAGAAAGCCCTTTCCAAAAAGGTATTTTAGGGGTGGGACAAAGTCTTTCCAAGCCCATCTTTATCCTGAAGAAGCTTTCCACTTCACTCTGTTCACTGAATCACACACTTGAAAAAAACTCCAAATCTCCTATTGAATCTGTCAGAAAAGCTTGGGATGTTCCTGTTTAATCAAACAATTGCCTCAAGAAATAAACTCTATTGTCATTTTAAGTTCTGGCAGATGCAGTAAACATATTTGGGTCCAAACCACACTATATTATGTGTATGCCTTACATTGGATCAAATATACAGTGTTTTCATAATGTGTTTTACACATGAAGTGATAATAACACCGCCTTTTCCCACATACTATAAAGAGTCTGCAGATGAATACATGCACAGAAGCCAGAAAACATCTACACCTATGCTTAAGAATAGGTTCATTATTCTCTCACATCAATTGTAGAACTACAATTAATTAATTAGAAATTAATTAGGAGTAGAATAATGTCAAAGCTGCAACATAAGCTTGTCACTTCTGCATGAGGTCCTGAAAAGATTTGTTCACTATGGGCAGAGATTTGGCCTGACCTGCATTTGCAGATCCTCTTGCTTTCTTTTTTTGGCAAATACTTGAACATGATACTTCTACAGCAAGATCTGGTCACCCAAAATCACCTAAAATTAATAATGCAGAATATTTGTGCAAAGTCAAGTTGAGACTTGTAATGGAAAGAAATTGCATTGGAAAAAAAGATTCTGAATGTTAAACATAGTCGTTTAGGGATCATTCTTTGCATGCAGCCAAAAGAGCTTGAATTTCAAGTATCAATATGCTCATGACCAACTGATTGCAAACAAGCTACAGACCAAGAATTATTCATGGAAATTATCTGATGAGTCACTCCAAATAAATTTCAATAACGAGCAAATGAACGAAAATTGTGGTCAGATGATGGAAACTTTGTGAACAGAAGAGAGGAGGTGAAATTTATTGAGTTTCTTATTAGGAACTATTTGCCCAAATTTGCCTGCTACCATACAGTAACAGAAAAGCTGCAGGAAGCATCTGTGGAGCAGATGAAAAAATAGGCAGAGGAGTTCTCGTCCTGTTCTCCTTCCACAAAGCCCATTCAGTCAGGACAGCTATGGTAGAAATACAGCTGCTTTTGCACTGCCAGTGCACAGCAATGTACAGCATGAAGGAAACTGTATTTTTCACTTTTACTAAATTTCTTTTTTTTTTTTCATTTTGTCTGTGGAAGAACACAAATCATTTAAAAATACCCAATTCTCTGAGCACTGCATTTTAAAATGACTTTCAGGCTTGTTACTACAGAATTGCTCAGCTGAGTCAGCAGAGTCCTGACAGGTTTAAAGTGGCATAAACAAGATCAAAATTTGGTCATTAGTGGAATTCAAGCAATTTCTACCCAAGTAATTGCTACCCAAGAAAAGAATTGGATCCTGTTCTGAATGCATATGAAACCCAGTTCCTTTCAATTGAGTGACTAAGAGGGGAATATATACATCGTCTCTGGAGCTCAAATCCAGTTCTTCAAAAGACTCAGCGTTTCTCATGTTTACTTTCACTACATGGTACCTCTTTCCTTCATCTAAGATTCTTGGCTGTGTACAAGTGTCTATGCATAAGGAAGGGAGATTATATCTCTGTTGATAATAAAACTGCAATGCAAAAATACAGCAAGCACTTTGGTTTATGAGTGCAAATAAAACATTTCACTTCAACACACTGAGGACAGATTTATTTTCACTTGCTTCTTTATGAAATGGCTCCCTATACCGCCGCATACATTTGCACATACGTGCAGGCAGAATAGAAAAGAGATTGTGCTGGTTCTTGGTTGCCCCCAGAACTGCCAGAGTTAATGTATGGTCCAAGAAGAGTTTTCCAATGGAATTTTAACCTTTTCTTCCAACAGAGATTCATGGATTTGATTCCTGTCATCACTGAAGCCAACAACAAAACTATTGTTTATTTCTGTGGGAAAAGGATCAGGTCCCTTATTTGCAATTTTGGCTTTTTTCAGAATCGGTTTTTTTTTTTATTAAAAGGAAATAAATCCCTATCTGCATTTAATCACACAACTAGCATGAAAATGAACTCAATGAATAAAAATGTCAGGAGTGGGAAACGATAGGGTTCTCTCTTAGCCAAGTTTTCTGTCTAAAATTAGCCTGCCTTTCTGGATTTACTGCTGTTATTAAGTGAATGTCCTTTTGACAATAAAGCAGTGCTTCTTGGATTTAGACAGTGTTGTGAAGAATATGATAAAGTGCTCTGTGATGTATGACTTTGATTGACTCAGGGGACCTTACTGTTTCGATGCTGTGGTCTGTTCTTTGTTTGCTAGATGAAGACTTTCTGTTCATTTAATACTCAGTTCAGGACTAGAAGTTGGAGAAGGATGTGTGTAAAGATGTAGAGTACCTTGTTTCTGCCATACTAACATGATGAATTATAGTGTATTAAGAAAGTGTTGACACATGTGGGAATAGACTCTTGACATGCTTGCCAGTAATTAAGGCACATTGTATGTAAAGTCACTAAAAAAGTTGGAGGCTTATTCTTTGTTATAGGGATGTTTTGCCAAGTGCTGTTATTCATAGTCTTGATGGAAAATACTTGTATCTTCGAAATTGTTGTGGTTCACACAATAATGAAGGCAACAGAAAGAGATTCATTAGTATGAATTTTTTTAATGTTTCCACTAGCTGGATAGGTAATCACTTTCCTGCCAGAGAGGAAAAAGTGTTCTAAGACCAGTGCCTCACTGATAAATTACCTGAGCATTACCGGAGCGGTCACAGGGCTTGAGGAGCTGCTCCTCAAGCGTCAGGGACTTTGCATCCTCTGCACAAACCCCCAGCCTGCCCCTGAAACCTGTTCTTTTCCTGCACCTCCTCGCAGTCATGCCCAGAGCCATAACTTCTCCCCCTTTGGCTCCTGAGAACATGCCAAGGGCAGCCTCTGTGCCTGGAGGAGGGAGCAGATGAGAGCCTTACAGGAAGCTGCAGCTGCCCTCCCTGGGTCCCCTGTGGATCACAGGGGTTCAGTCACAATCTTGGAGTGTGGCCCCCATGCCCTTTGCAAGATGCCACCTCCTAGCCCTGGTCCAATTCCATGGACCCTCTGCAGCTCTGGGGGCCTAATTTCCTCCAAGCTTTATACTAGTAAGAGAAGTGTATTAGTCCACAGACACCTTGTCAGGGCTGGATCTAGCTGCCCACATGATGTGTTGTATCATGCTGCTACACCAAGCTCGTTCTGGAGAAATTTGTCTACTTCTTTATGCTCCAGACAGGATGAACCTGTCCCTTTCCTACAACTTAAGCACTACTGCTGCTGACATGAGGCTCTCACGTGCCCCAAGATATATTTAAACCTCTCTTTGGCTTTATTCCTTTCATTGGTGAAAGGTGAGCACCTCTTCATCATTTTGAGGGGCAGGGTTTGGCAGGCAATTAGCACAGTACCAGTTTCCTTAGCTTTTCCCAGGGAGCCTGTTGAGTTCATTGTAATGCATCCCGGGCCTATCCTCCCTTTCTTGCTTTATGATATTTTGTTTCCTTTCCTTCCAAGTAATTTTCTTGAAGACTGAAAAGCAATCATGAGACATTTCAGCCAACTCCCTGCTAAATCCTAAGATATGCCCTATTTAGATAGTTTTTTAATGTGTAATGCATACATTTAGCAGAAAGATTTTACTGAGGGAGTTGGCAATTAGTGTTTGGTAAATGCTGAAAAATTTGGTCTGCAGAGAGAATTTAGTACTTGATTCAAAATTACAATACACCACCGAAGGACAGACATTAGAGAGACTGAACAGAGCTCGTAGGCTGACAGTTACTCAAGCATTTAGTGTGAATAAATGCATATCTCCCAATGTGAAATTTCTCAGCAAGACTGTGTGCAAGCGTGGCTGCTGAATACATATCACCACACTTAACAAGTCCAACGGCACCAATATGAGTTCCAAAAAGCTCCCGGAAATACGCCCCAGTGAGCGTTGCAGGGCTGTGCTGTGTGCGCCCGTGCTGGCACAGTTCGACTCCCTGGAAAACGTGACATTCTGTGATTCAAAACCATCCTCTGATGTTGAGGGTAACACCATGCATTTATAAAGCAAGTGACAGGTTCACAGGCAGCACAAGTAAGCATCAAAGCTCTCAGAAGACAAAAAGTAAACTGGGAATTATTTCAAGGGCATTTTTTAGTCTTTGTTTCTTTTCTACCTTCTGGTACGCTCTTCAATATCAGAATTTTCCTCAGATTTCCCTACTGTACAGTGCTTAAACGTGAATTCCAGTGCCTTTTGATTTATCCAAAATATTTAGTTCAATGAATTGTATTGTTTACACTGCCAAGTTCTTTTATATCTTTCCATTGGCCATCATAGCCTCCACAGAGTATACCAGCCAAATATATAAACTCTACCTACATATGTTTCTACTAGAGTAACTGGACTCACAATTAAGTCCAATTAGTTTTTACTCTCAAGAATTTAATCACATCCATCATAGCACATTCAGTAAATCAGAGTTTTTCTTTCCTACCTCGTTAGAGATTTACTTTAACATTCAGCTCCTGGGACTGTGTGAACCTTTCAGCTCTTTAGGGAAATGATAAAAAGAAGAGGATGGAGAACAAAATAAAGTCCCAAACGGTGTAACAGAGGTAGATGGGAAATTATACCACTGCTTCTCACAGTACCAAATCCAAGGGGCATCCATTAAACCATGAAGCAAATGAAGATGTATTTTTACATGCAAAGTCCCGTAACTGATTGGAAAAGAGGTTTGTGGAAGGCAAAGGTATAAAAGTGGTCAAAAAGGGATTACCCGGATTAGTGGAGAATAGGCCATTAGTGGCTATAAAAATGATGGTTTAGCTGCAACCTGAGACAGACTGTGGGAAGGGTGGTGGGGGAAGCATCCCTCCAGCCTGCCCTGCTCTCTGCTCTCCCAGCTCAGCCAACTCTGCCGTTCAAGAACCTGTTAGGTTATGGTGGCTTCTGGTCTGACCCAACCAGACTGGAACCCCCAACTCTCCTGCATTTTCATTATGAAGGTGTTTTTTGTGTAGCTCATTGCACAGAGATGCTAAACTCCTTTTTTATTCTTTTTTTTTTTTTTAATAAAAGGAATGAAATATAGTCTAGACTGTTATGCTGTGAAAAGGCTGAAGACGTTCTCTCATCTACAGCACTGGAGTCCTTTTTGATCCTGTTTAACAAGACATAGAAGACATTTAAAAGATTCCAAATGCTGCAATGAAAATGATTCAAAGAATTAATAGTGTGGCAGGGAATTTCTACAGGAGATATAAGTAAAAAAAGGAATAAACAGGACCATTTATTTTACAATGGACAAAGGAAAACATATGGTAGAGATATATAAAAAGTGCAGTGTGTGTAGAAGTCCAAGAATATGTTTCTATCCATACTCTTCTAGACTAAAAAAAAAAAATTTACTCAGTATCTCAATATGAAGCAAAATGCAATAAGTGAAAGAAGACAGATTTGTTTGCAATTCCTAAATACCTTCTAAAGATTACTGCTACCACACATCTTTGAAATAAATATATCCATGGCACACAGATTTAACTGTTTTCTTAGGGAAGAACTTTTTCTGTTCTGTTTGCTCTTAAAGAGTTCCAGCCCTGTTTCCACTCGATTAAAAAAAAAAAATAGTGCCATTGACATTTTTCATTTTTCAAATTGAATTTCAAAATGCATTTTCAAGCCAAATTTTTTTAACAGTCAGAATGAAAGTTAAGGAAGAATCTTATTTCCTGTCAGCTGGCATTGGTTTTCATATGTTTTTTGTCCGGTATTTGGGCTGTTTCACTTTTTATGGGAAAACACATTTTTCTCATAATTGCCTAAACACAAAAACAACCATACTGTTGCAATGTAGCTTTCAAAAAATAATTTTTAATTTTATTTTTACAAAAATTAAAATAAAAAAAAGAGGGAGAGAGTGATAAGATGAGGAAGATTTTCATGACAGTCAGTTCATCTTTTGGAAATATCCATCAAAGTAAACACTCTGAATTTACTTTAGTTCAGTAGTTTCAAAAAGAGATATAGAGGCAAAAGAAACAGTAGGAGCATGCACATTGAGAAGTGGTGATGCAGAAGGGAAGAACTGCAAATGGGTATGGCTCTGTTCTTCAGCCATCCATTAATGCCTGGTTCATGTGATCCTAGAGAATAAGCAGGTATAAGCAGACTTAGCACAGAACACTGAATTAAGAGTAACCTCCACAGAAGTGTTGTAGCTGCTGTCAGTGGTTCTGGGATATTAGTGTAGTTGAGCTATTAGTAAAATACAGCTTAGTGGTTCCTACACTTCTAGCAGGTATTTATGTCTAGTTTGAGGTTTGATCAAGTAAACCTTATTCAAGTGAAAAATTACTGACCAACCAACAAAGAAATTCTGGTGGATCATCTTCTGGTGCTCATACTTGGACTTTATTGGGTCAAGACTCCAACTGAAGGTAGCAAAAGTTCTGCCTGAGTAAACTCCAAGTGAGGACTTCCAGGTCTGTCCCAATGGGACTGCTCTCAGGAGTGAGGGTTGAATTGCTATACCACAAAATACCAGCTGTAGTTACGTTAACCAGGATAAAGTTTCAAGGGATATCCAATCTCCATGCCTCAATGTAAAGCTAATCACCAGCTGGACTACAGAACAAATTTCCCCTCTGGTATAATATCACACAATTATATGCATTATGAGGGTTTAAAATCTGGCATTGGCTGTGCTATTGTTGGAACTAGGATAACCACTCCAGTTCCAACAAGAGGCCATTCATCTGCACTAATTTGTAGGTTAGAGAAGGTTTTAAAATAGGAAGTCTTTTCTTATGCAAATAGGGACCTGGTAAGAAACCAGGGGCCTGCAGGCAGTGATCTGGAGCATCACCAGATCAAAGAGGATGAGCACCAACATGCCCACACATCAGGGCAACCTTTAGAACCAGGCTTTCATGGCATTGTAATGTAATGAAAGCCTTAAGGCTGGGTCTCTACACAGGGATGAGTTTAACTTAGATTTTGTATCCAGCTTTTAAAATATTGCTAACAACCCTCCAGTCCAGAGAACTGGGAAGAAGTAATAAAACCAGAGAAATTAATCCTAATAAATTGTTCTCCTGAACAACTGTTTTCCCTTTCATTGCTTTCCCTGGATTCATACATGACCGTATTTGAAGTATTCAGCAAACTGTGCAAACAATGAGCACTTTTGCTTTTGATCCATGACTGTGGGTTGTTTCAGGGCTGTGCATTGGATATGTAGGACACATGGCCTTGGTTTGTTTTCTGTGAGCTGACTTTACCCCAAGGCTACTCTGAAGAAAAAGAGTTTCCTCTCCGCCTTATTTCTTAAAGCTGTATCTCCTCTTGAAATCAAAGAGTTTCTCTCCTCACTGACCAGGGAGCTGGCTCCTTCCACTCCTTCCAATTTTGAATTTTCCAGTGGAGGACTCATTCCCCCTTACAAATCTTGCATAAAATGTCTGTTGTACACGAGCTTCCTGCTCTCAGTCATGTCATGCACAATCCCTTGGACACTTTGGGTACCTCAGGATGATCATTTTCCTACATCACCGGTAGCTTTTGGGAACACCCTGCAGGACTGACACAAAGGGGCAGGATAGAATCATAGAGGCACAGAATCTTTTATGTTGGAATAGACCTCTAAGTCCATCAGATCCAACCATTAGCCCAGCAGTCCCAAGTCCACCAGTGAACCGTGTCCCTGAGTACCACACCTATCTGATGATGAACACAAACTCCTGTTCTTCAAGCCTGAGCCTTAAACATCACGTGCCTTCTGTACATCCAAGCAAACTCAGCAGGGGTTTCCTCAGTAAATACTAATGCGCAGGTTTTCTGTAGTTTCTTGACAGGTGAATCCAGGTCTCAGAGAAACCAGGACAAGTGAAAGTTGTTTAATACCTTGTAGTCTCCTAGACAATGATCCCAAAACAGGCTTCCAGCAGGCACTTCCCACATGGACACCACACTGGTGGCCACCAAAAACATTCTCTACTGACAAATACCAGCATGGGGTACCTTGAACTGTTTTCTCCGTACCTGGTGTCTCAAAGCAGCCTTTGAACTGAAATCAGCCTATGATTTTGCAGCTGTGCTGGTCAGCCTATGGTCTCACGTGCTATAAGCTGGCACTGCAAGCCTGGATGTGATCACAGTTATCATCTCTTGTTGAAGAGACATGAGGGAAGCAGAGCCTGCAGGAACCCGGGCACAGACACAGTGATCTGGAGTTCCTGGTTTAATAAATATTTCCTCATGGACCCACCCCTTTCATTGGATAGCTGAAGGTAAAAACCTCAGCTTTGTGTCACCTGAGTGCAAATCATTACCACAGATATAATTTAATAATTTTAAAGTTGTCAACAGCCTAGCTTTGTCATGGGATATTTGGATATTTCATGCAGGTAAGTAGGAAGGTGGTGTCAAACACGTTTGCAGAGTTTAGACACAATTTCACATCCTCCCCTTGGCTGTGATTTGCAGGGAAGTATCACTCTGTGAGACTGCAACACACTAGTCAAACTTCCAGGTCTGGATATTTCTGCGCTTAAACCCTGGGAACGCTTTCTGTTCTTTCTTCTTTTACCTCCTTAAGAAAAACAACCAGCCTTCCAGAGGAAAACCTAAATGCAATGGAAAACACTTTGATAGGTGAAAAAAATAGTATAATGCCTTCAATAGCCAAGTATCAAAGCACCAAGTATGTATTCCTAGCTTATATCACTAATGTTATAAACGTATCAGATGTTATAAACACAATCCCCATAGGTGTAAGACAACAGTCAGAGTAGACAAAAAAGATAAGGCCCGTGCCAGTGATCCAGAATAGGGCTGATTTGGAGTTAGGTGGAGAATGGTGTGTTGGTGGGTACGTTGGATAACATCCAGTTCTAATTCAATACTTTATATTCCCAAACTCAGCAGGGTGTTTTCAGACAGCAGCTACAAAGGTTCACCATGTTACACAACTCTTCCAATGTAGTACACTCCTGCTAAAGTCCGAGTTCAGCATGGCACAATGTGCCAGAAAATGGATCTTCTAGAAAGACAGTGTAGCACATAATAAACACAGTAAGAAATGAGAAGTCTCCAGAAGAACTCAATGGGCAGTGCCCTTACAGTGGGGATACTTTACAGGATGCAGATTTTTATTTGTTTTCATTATTTAATATATTTATCTGCGATCCAGTGTAAAAAAATCTGTGTGCAGATGACATAAAAATCATAGAGTGGTAAATAATGAGAAAAGCAGATCTGTTCTACATGCAATCTAACTTATATAGTAACTTGACCTCTTTGGAAAAAAAAACAAAACCCAAACATATTTTAATGTACAGTTAAACATATCCTCTGAATATCCCAGATAGTTTGTACACTGAAGAACTGGACTATATTTTAGAAAGAGACAACTAGAAAAGGACTTAGAGGTCATGGCTGATAACCAGCCAAGCTGTGCAAGAGTTCCTCATTCAATGCAAAAAAAGGGACTAAAAGAGAAAATGGGATCTTGGTATTTGCAAGCAGAGGACTAGGATGGAAAGGCAGATGCTCACTGTTCCTTGGAATATTAATAGTGAAAGGAGCACAGGTCCAGCTTCAGTGTTTGCATTTTAAAAACTACTATTGTGAAAGGAAAGAGTTCAAGAAAGAAATGCAAATATACTTGCAATTGGCAAAAGCTATTAGTGAGATCCTAAAAAAAGTTAATCTCAATTCATTTAACTCATCCAATGGGAGGATAAATCCTGATTTATCTGTGGTTTATAATAGAGCTGGCTGGGTATTCTGTCTCAACAATAGAAAATGAAATTTCCACAAAAATTTCTATAAAGAAAAAATAATGTTAATTTTCCTTCAGGACAAGCAAAATTAAATAGTTCACTGTAAGACACTCTGCTCCTCACTTTTTTCTGTTGAAGGAAACTTTAAACTTCACCTTGTGAACATATTTATCTGTGCTATAGGTACCTTTTTTTCTCCTACAGGCCAGCCACAGAGTAATTTGTCACTTAATTCAGAGTTGTATACAACATTACAGGAGCTGTAGGTCAGCCAAGAAGCCTCTGCCTAAGTTGAATAAGGATAGTGTTTGTTCAGACTGTAATTCCCAGGAGCAATGCAGCATTATGGGAAAATATTTGTTTTTAATATTGAACTGACACAAAAGAAAGCCCTGGACAATCAATTTAGTACATTCAAACAACAAGGGTTCTACATTAAAGAAAATGATAATGTTGTTTATATTGGTTTGTTTGTTTGTATGTTTCCTTTATGTTAATAAGGCATTTCTCTGTGTGTCATTTGGACTGAAAACAAATGTTGACAAGTAGCATCTGCCCACTGTGTGAAAATTCCAAATTTTGTCCGGTTTTAGCTTACAAGTAGCTGTATTATATTTCCTATACCAGGGGGATCTCTGAATTAGTAGACAGAGACACGACATCCAGTAGGTGGAATCCAATGCTATATTAATCTGAACTAGATAAATGCCAAGATTTTAACAAGAGAGGGAAGTAAACACTGCAACAATTTATCTAGGAATGGAATAGACTCTTTTCCATGTGTGATATTTAAAGATGGGCTATCTTCCTATCTGTTCTAGCTGGTGATTCAATCCCACAGACTGCATTGTAATAGATAATAAAAATAATTCCTCCAGCCATAACATCTAAAACTGCAGGAAGCAGGATTGCAGGGAGAGAAACTGCCAGAAACCCTCATTCTTCAAGACCAAAGAAGAGGGATGGTTACATTACACCACTGGAACACCTTTCCTTGTCCATCCATAATACAGCTTCAGTGTAATTAAATATTTCATAGAAATACCTTATAATTGGTCTGTGGTTTGAAGCCTGACTTAAGTTTAACATTGGAACTGGTACTGTGTGCCTTGCACTCAAAGAGCCTTTCCCTTGCTTTCTCACTTTTCTGATACTCTGTTCCAAAACAAATAAATAACCTTGCAAATGGCCTATTCTAATTCCCAGACCAAAGGAGGACAATTAAAGTCTTATGAAAATGTTGTTAAGTTATAGCTTTAATTAGCATGGAAGTATTAAATGAGAGCCACTTAGTAAAAATGGTAGTGAACATAACGCAGACAACATCTCTCACCTCTAACAATGTCACACTGTCAGTTGACTCCTGTTTTCTGGAGGATGTTGACAAAATGGGCAGAGATGAAAGCCTGCAATAAAAAGAGTGGGATATTCTAAGCTCAATTTAATCCATCCAGAGAACAGGAAAACCTCTTTCAGTAACAAATAGGCCTTCTTAAGGTCAGTAATAGCAGACTTCATCGACTGACAGCAATCTGCCGAACACAAAGGAAGTGTGACTTTTCCTTTTTCTTTGCCATGGCTCAGTAGCTTTGTTTCAGCTTGTCTGCCAGTTTGTTTACAAGAAAAACCTCTTGAGTAAAGAGTACCTTTCCTTGTGCAACATTTTCCGATGTGCCCACCGAAACGATTGCACGGCTGTGCTGCCTGATAGCCTTTCACATGACAAAGTGTTGGGGTTACGTGTCCAGCAGTGCAGCAGGGGCTAGTTAAGGTTTCCAGATACACAGCACTCAAGCAGGGACCAGCCTCACCGTAGGTTTTCCCTCCTCTGTTGCCAAATGACAAACCATTAAAAGCTCAGCAGCACGCAGCGCCATTAAACTGACTGATGGCAAGAAGTCGTCAGAAAACACGGTTCTGTAAATCTTTCCCTGCACACATAAAAAATGGTCTCAGATTTCCCTGCCCCCTCCATGCACACACATACACATGCATTTCATAATTTCCCAGGAAGCCTAAACAAATTGCATTGCATCTGAAGCACTACCTCACCAAACAAAGCCCTCCACATCTTATTATTCAAACACTTGAGCAACGTTCATTATGAATTCTCACAACTAATTTCTCCCTTTTTGAAGCACTGTAGGAAAATAACAGTCTCCCACTTTAAAGATGTGGAAACAAAGGGAAAAAAGAGGCTGATGTCACCAGGGTTTTGGAGACTGAGTTTGTGTGAGATGCAACTAGAGGCGAGGGCTCACGTATCTGGGAAAAACGCTCTCCCAAACATTCATGGGAGATCTTCACCCACAGCTGAGGAAACAATGAAAACTCAAAATTTCCCGGGTTTGGTCTCACTCTGTGCTCAGCCCCGGCTGCTCTAAAATTAGACCTGTTTTACAGACTTGGCTTCAGCTGCCACAGGAAGCAGAGGCAGCACATGCCAGTCCTGCAAATTTATTATTAATAATAATGGGGAGGTGCTCCCAGGCTGGGGGCAGCCCCGCGTGCCAGCAAAGTCACGGTGGACAGTCCCTGTGCGGACGCACTCGCCATCTGCAATGACTGAATGGAGCAAGGGTCGAGCAGTGCAAATGTTGTTATGATTAGCCCTCACAGGGGACTTTTTTCATACAAGCTGTCCGTTTGTTTGGCAAATCTGAAGTGGCCAGCAGAAATGTATCACCGTCAATGATGCTCCTGTTGGAAAGACTTACTCAGGCCCATTGTGGTGTGTTTGGGAGAAGAGGTCCCTGCTGGAAAAATCATAAACTACTCCAGGTCCCACAGGAAGGTAGAAAATAAGGCCCATCTTCCTGCCTGACCTGACAGTCAGTTTAACTGCAGGCAGAGTTTTGGTTCGTGCAAGCAGTTCTCCACTGAGCTTGTAGCCCTAACAAGTCGACAGAAAGACGTTTGTATATGAGTTGTTGGGTCAGCCTTTGCTCATGCTCCTGACCCAGGGTGGATGCTGGCAAGACCTGTGCAAAGGCTGGCTGGGCTCTGCTCACAGTGCTGTCTGCATTGCCAGGGCATCCCCTATATTGCCCAGGGCACAGACATACCCTATGGGGGTGCAAGGAAGGAGGGGGCTCCCATCAGCTCTCTGGGGCTCTCTTTCCTGCTCTTGTGTCTCATGACATTGGCCTTGTCATCTGTCATTAGCAGTTCCTCCTGATCCCTGTGATGCCTGGTAGGCCCTGTGTAGCTCTGGTAGGAAAGGAAGACCCAAAAGATCCCCATACCCCCTGCTGCTAGGGGTAAACAGCAGCACATTTTGCATCACACTAAGAGTGGGAGCTCCATGAAAACCAGCATTTCTCCAAAGAACAGCCCCACTTACACACCTTCTCCCCAGAGAAAGCTGGCTCCACATTGCTTTTAGTGACTTCAGCAACAAAACATATAGCTCTGCCCCATGAAACTGATTGTCATCAAACTAAGACATTTACTTTTTCTGCAGTGCTATTAAGAACACATAATGTTTAGAGTCCTGACTGTGAAAAATGCAAGCTTTCCTGAGGTTCAGTAGAGAAGGACTAGTTTAGACTCTGGTCCCCAGAAGCAGCATACAGAATCCCCCAGTTCCCAGTCCCCTGCTTTAGAAACATTGGCTCAACTGCTATCCCAGAGCCCAGGTACTGAACATAAAAAAATCCCTCCAAGCGTTCAGTAAACAATGTCTGTCCCCAAAATAGCATTTTAGTTTTCTTGTAATGTACTTCCATGCATCATCTTATGTGACCTTGAACTGGTATCATTTCTCACTTGGGAATTTCCCCCTAGTTTTTGTTGCTGCAGCTCTTGAAGTATGAAGAATGAAGTGCTGGAGTCTTACACTCTTTTGTTTCCTCCTTTCATTTATTTTGGGCTTGATGGCGAAAACATATGACTGGATATGTCATTACAGGCAGACAATCTGATAATCACTAGCTGATAGGACAGCAGCTCCAAAAACCCTGTCTGTAGCCAGTTCATTCTCTTCCTCTAATATCATGAAACTGCAGGGGTCAGGAATAAAGACATTAATATTTTTTTCCTTTTCAAAAATGCTGCAGCCTGTGTCCACCATGCTCAAGACTTTTGAAAGAGATATTTTGGAGCATTTCACATTCCTTTTTTTGCTTATTTGCAATGACTACCTAAACCTCTTTACAGAGATCTCCACAGTAGGTTGTTACTGTGGATTTGGGACATACATTCTGATGGTCCTTAAGAGTCCTAAGTAGATGCTGGTTGTCACAAAGCAGTTGTACATCTTCCCAAGGTGCAAAGAGAGGGTTCCAGAAGTCCTGCTATTCTTCCTGTAGGAAGGGCAAAGTCAGCAATCAGCCATATCATCTTTGTGCAAGGGGGCCGTGCTTCTTGGCAGAGGAGATGCACTGTGGCACTGAGTCACAGGAGTGAATGGGCATGGAGGAGGTACAGGAGCTGGTCTTCCCATGCACTTCCTTAGCACCTCTTTCAAGGCCTTTTGTTGCTGTCCTAGTTCCTTGTTTGCTTTTCACCCGTGCAAGGAACGATAAGATAGCTACAGAACCTTAGAGGGGACAAAGGGCCTAAAACAATCATTCTCCTGTGATGGCAGAGGACAAAAACGGACACCACCAGACAAAAACCCACCGAGAGATGCAGTACCTGAGCACTGGGGAGGCAGAAAGTCTGCCAGAGCAGCCTCAGCCGCCCCCTGCCTGGGTTTCCAGCCCTCTGCAGCAGTGCTGCAGGCAGGGCAGGCAGGGGCGGCACGGCAGCTCCGGGATGAAAGCACCTGCGCCTTCTGTGAAAGCCGACACTCACTGCCTGCGGTGTCGCTGCCCCTCCGGATCCCAAGGCCCTGGTTTACTGCGGAGCCGTGAAGGACAGCCTCGGGCTTCGCAGCAGGGGAAAATACAAGGGATCAAGTGTACAGAGGCACCTCATAAAGTACCCCTTCAAACCACATGCGGATTTACAAGAGGGAAGTGAGTGGCCCTCGGGGGGCTTTTACTTGCCTATTAGCACTGGCCAGGGCAGGGTGCATGCCCAGACCCTGGGATGGAACTGTCTACACAGCCCCATGACTTCTTTCAAGTGCAGACAGGCAGCTGCATACACACCTCTGGGCTGCAGCAGGGCACGGCTGCTGCACAGGTCAGGCAATAGCATCTTCCAATTTCTTTTCCACCAGCTTCCTTAACACTTCTGTCCCTCGCTGGGGAGACACAGAATCAACCTGAGGGGACACTTGGGACAACACACTGACAGCCAGGGATGTCATCTGCTCTCAGGCTCCCCAGGTAAATGTGTGTGAGGCTGGGGAACAGGCCACAACAAAGCCAAGTGTCAAGCAAAACACTTAGAACCTGGGAAGAGGTAAAGGCTAAAGGCACAGGAAGAAGAAGAAGAACATAAGGTGAGAAAAAAAGGAAGAGCAGAGTGGAATAAAAGAGGTAGGGAAAAGTACACGGCTGGAGGGTAGAGGTCCTTTACAGAGAGAGAGCAAGAAAAGTGGTCCCTCTGGATCATAGTGGGTTGCACAGAAAGAAGAAATGTAAAGGAAGGAGAAGCATAAGGGAAGGGAAGAAATGAGCAATGGAGAGAGGTAGAGGAGAAGAAGGGATCTGACTAAGGAAAAAAAAGAGCAATCAAGTTCAGGAGAAATGAGGAAAACTATGTACTGGAGGAGCTGAGTAGGAGAGCAGAGCTGGAGGAAATAAGCATCCAAATGAAGAGAGATTAACGCAGAATGCTCCCAAAGGAAATGAACTGGGCACTCTGAAACAGTGTCAGACATAAATAAATCAAACAGGAACATTTGGACACTTGGAAAAATGAGAGGAAAAATACAGGGTGATAAACTATAGCAGGAAGAAAGTGGGGTGGCAAGAGAAAAGAAGGAAAAACTCCTAAGACAGAGAAAAAAGAGGGAGTGAGCCAGATAATCCAAGCAGTCCCAACATACTTACATGTACACTTTGAGGTGTTTGCTCTAATGAGCAGTTAGGACAGCAAAGAAAGTACAGAGTAATGCAATCACATCATTTATATGGGCAAGTGGGGATTTTGCAAGCTGGAAGATATATGCATACAATAATTGTGGGTGAAAGTTGGGAGGCCAGTAATTACAGCAGTAAATCATAATCCTTTTAATATATTATCAGTTTGATACCCAAGCAATAAATGCATATGCATAAGGGGTTTGTGCTTTAGAAGTGGCAGGAAACTTGACTGCAAAAACAAAGGGAATGGAGAAGCTCAGTTTTCCCTCTCTTTTGAGTGAGAGAGCGTAATGAAATCCACTCCCTCTCTCTCCCCCATCTCTGTCATGACCATCATTACTAGACTTGGCTGGGAGTTTCACAGTGCAGTTATTTTCTAATGGGAATGCACTTACTACAAAACTGAAATTTTCCACAAGAAGATTTTGATTTTGCTGCAGAGAAAAATCCTATGAGAAAAAATTTGAACCAAGTGTTTCATTTTGGGTCACTTCAACCCCAGCCAAATTTTTTTTTAAAAATCGATATGAAAGTTTTTATTACACTACTATTAGTGGAACCTGGACATTTTCAGTTGGGAATAAAACATCTTTAAAATTTAACAAACCAGTTTACTCAAAATTTTGTTACAGTCATTGTATCTGTAGCTCTGTAGTGGGAAATACTGTGTGTGTGTGCCTGTGCATACACATTCCTTCATATGCCAACAAACAAGTGAATGAAATTGAGGGAAATAAAGGGAATAAACAGACAGAGTTTATCCTGATTTTGAGATTGCAAATGAAAGCCATTGTGTAACCATTCCACTGGACAGTCTGTGTATTTTTTTTTTTTTCTGGAGGGATTTGGTGATCTTCTGGCAGAGAGAGAAGGGAATGTTGTTAAGCAGTAATTTAGAGTACATATGTAATAAGAAACACCAATCTGTGTTCTAATATGGTGAAGAGTAGGATATCTACCATAATCTTTACTAAGAAGCTCCAATGATTAATTATCTTTTTGTTTAAAAATATGTTGCTTTCTTCTTGTCTCTGGTTGCCCAGTTTCATCTTCCAGCAGTTGGACTAGATCACATCCTTTGTCTGTCAGAGCAAAAGAGCAAACTGTGACCAAATTTCTGTTCCTTATGTACATATTTATAGATTGTGATCAAGTCACCTCTTAATCTTCTCTTTGTTAGATAAACATAAAAAGCTCCTCAGGCCTATCACAGTAAGACCTATTTTCCAGACCTTTCATTATTCACATGGCTTTCCTCACTGAACTCTCTCCAATTCATCCATCACCCTTCTTCAGTTGGGGAAATCAGCACTAAGAACAACATCCCACAGTGCTGCCAAAGGCAGATGAAGCCTTCTGCTTCCTATTTAGGAGTCTCAGAACCAGCTCTTTGGAGGACAGCCTTTCCCAACGACTTCTGCTTGACTTACACACAAACTCCTTGTCTCATCTTCTTTGCAGATTTAATGGCCAGACCCACCAAACACTTGCATGTGGTGCAGGAAAGAGTTTTAGAGGTGAGTTGTGGTGTCCTCCTCCCAACCCCACCTGTTGTGTATGGATGCAGGTCACTCACTTGGATTTGATTTGGGGGAACTGAATCCCTGCCAGGGGAAAACAGTCAGGAAGCCGCTTCCCACACGCATCCCAGCCACTGCCGCAGGCATCAGGATCTGAATGAGCAACTGATGATTAGTCTGGGGAACTGAACTAGGTCTGATTTGACATCAAACACTGCACCACATGTAGAGACCTCAGTGTCAGCTGCTTTAATCTGCTACTCCACTCCTACTCAGCCAAATCATTTGCTAATGCAGATATGGTTAGTGATGTCCAGAATCTGACTGAAATCCTACTAAAAATCCGGAAACAAACCACTTGGTTGATTTCAGCTTCTTAAGTAATCATGTCTATTTATGTCTGTATTTCACTCTTTTTTCCTCCTATGTTACTTTTTAGGAACAACTGTATGTAAACTCCACGAAAAACATCTTGAATGGCAGAAGACCAGCCATCTCTTGTTTGAGGACTCCATTCAAAACATCAAGCAAATTATAAATTTCCACTGGCAGTTGCATTTTCAGACCAAACAGTGTGCCAGCATTTAACCCACTTTCGGTGTGACATGTTGATATCATACCTGTATACTTAATATTTATAATTAAGGAAATATTGTTTTCTTAATCAAATTTACATCAAGTGCCAAGCTTAATGCCATACAGCATTCAAAGCATATTACATCAAATACTATTAGCTGTATTTACCATAATAATCTTGTTTTAAAAATATATCAAGTTAGCAGTATAAACATTTATAAAAAGAGGTTTCTTAATTATAATCTCTTTCACAGACTTAGTAACAGTCTGACAACAACTTTAATTTCTCTAAGACCAAAGAAAGTCAAATGGAAATGCATCTGATTGGTGTTCTCATCCTATATGTGTCATACAAATAAGACTGTATCTTTCCAGTTCTCTCAGACTTTCCTAGTGTTCAATGTCTTCTAGAAAACCATTATTTATAGTCAAAGGAGGTTTTGACTTGTTCTTTTCAAACTTGTGGACAGAAGTTGTTCAAGCCTCTCATTTAACATACCTACTTTAGTAGCTGCTGTTAAAATATTTTCTTGAATTATTGTTGTAATGGAAAATACATCATCACTATTGCAGGATTATATATTTTCAACTGGCTTTTTCCAACCAACACAGAAAGCTATTCTTGTCTTCTCTGTGTTAGGTATAAATAATTCTACCATTTTTATCCACTGAGAGAAACAGCACTGATAGGTTTTCTTCCCCTAAGTACATCAAAAACTTCTTGTCCTTAAGTTGTATGATCTTTAACTCTGTTGGGCAGACACCTCTACTTACATTTCTCTTGCTTCCCTTGCAAATTTATCACCATTCCTATCTTCTGATTTAAATTAGTTTTTGTTGCGTCATTCTTTCTTTCAAGTGTGACATGTGGGTTTTTGTATAGTACAACAGCTTTCACTTAAGCTACGTTGTTTTGGTTTATAACAACTATGACTTTTTAGTAAAATGTTTTTAAACAGTTTGCAATTATCATTCACATTTTTCTGTTTAAATTCTCCCAGTAGATCTGACTTATAATTGTTTTCAGCTTTACAAAACTGGCCTTTTTAAAGAACCAAGAATCTATACTACTGGTTCACATTTTACTCTTTTTACACACAAATATAATCAAGGCATGATCTCCTGCACATAAGCAGACATTTGCTTTAGTTCTGTAATCAGTTTCTCTCTATATGTCATAATTAGGTCAGGTTTCTGGTGAAGAAATAAAATCTCTAGTCAGTCATAAGGGGAGGATGGACTCAAGGCTCTGATCCACATTTGGCAGAGAAGTCTGGACCCCTGTGGTCTTGGGTGAGCATCCTAATCCCAGAATAATGACCCTTTGAACCCACTCCCCTAGCAAATGTAGCCTTTTTTTTTCCGATTTTGTTCTGCCTTAAAAAATACAGTTTTAAATGCTGCTAGATTGTAGTTAACTTTTGTGGTCAAAGTTGCATATTCATTTTCTTTTTATTCACACTTAGAATGAGAAAAATATGCAGACTGCCTCAAAGAGATGTTTTATTTAAGTCACAAAGCAAAAGAAACAAACATACTTGTCTAATTGTTGCCATCCACTTAATATTCTAGTTGTGCGTATTATCTTACCCAGCTTTGGTACCGTTGCATGAAAAATACACCCAGTCACCCAACACTGATGGGTCAGGAATGACTTGTTGGCATCATGTCCTCAGCTTCATTCTTTACTTGCTTGAGAGTCTGATTTTCTACTAAGCAAAAGTATATTGTTCCCTCTTTTAAATTGTTTTTTCACTTAATATTCTCCTAGTTATTCAAACCAACCCCTCCATCAGTAAATTTTGTTACCTTTCCAGTGAGTAAATTGTATCCAAACTTTACCTGTTTCTCTTCTTAGAGAATGGAGACAAGCAGCCTCAAAGCCATCCTTCCACCTCCAAATACTGTCAGCTTGCAGCACCCATCTCTGGGTTACATCCCAGCCACTCTTCTTTAGGTTTAGGGATCCAAATGTATGTCCCAGAAGGCCACCTAACAAATTCAGGGCAGTCATCACAGAGTCCTTTTCTTTGAATCCAGGGTAATGAAATTTAACAAGACCAGTGGTTTAAGACCTCCTCAGTTTCTCCAAGTCCCTTGAGGTCTGTAATTGCTTCTGCTACCCAGTGCCATCCTCTGCTGAAGCTCCAGCACACCATTCATACAAAGGCCCTCTCTCCTAGATGGTCCTCTCCCTTCATCGGGGCTGCGTTCTCTTCCAGCAGTGATTCTCAGAGATTCTATTACACATGCCTGCCTAAATGGCCACAGTCGTTACTTTCAAAATGGATAACTTGCACTCATCATCTGTGTTTTTGTCATTTCTGGCTTAGTCCTGCAGCACATCCTTCACATGGGGCTACATTGCTATTTAATTGGAAGCAGGTTGTGCTACAGAAGACAATCACACACCTGGGATGCACATCTCTGCTCTGGGACCCAGGTCAGCTACTTTTGAGTGGCCTGACTGATTTGAGTATGATGGTTTGGGCACAGGAAGCTCAGAGTCTCTAGGGAAGATCCTTCCTAAGGCAAATACTCGGTCATGTATCTCTCAGAGATGCAGGCATTAGGAATGTTGAGACTGGATTATGTTCCCTTCAATATAATAGAGAAGGTATAGCCAGCAAGATACTCACAAAAAATCTTCCAAGGCTTCATAAATCCCTTCCTGTATTCTGACACCACCTGTATTTATTGACTTTTAGGCATGCTACAAGACCCATGTGTTGGAGCAGCACTTTGAGGAGCTTTAAGAGGACTGGTTGATGAATGGGGCTCCAGTGTTTATTTACTTCAGTTTGATAGAAGCAGTGAGTCAATTATATTGCATTTTGGTTTTGCAGTTCTAAATTGGCAGAGTACTTACAGCCTATGTAGGAACATATTTTGTTTATTTTAAATATCTGAAAAAGATTTGAATAAATAAAATGATGCAGTTGGTGTAAGATTTATGATGTCCTGCATTTTCCATGATTTTAAGTGGTTGGTTTTGTACATGACGTGTTACTCAAGTATGCAGCCCAATACCAGTCTTGTCTGGCTTTTGAAACAAAAGGTCTTTTGTTGTGGTGAATCACAGAGAAAGCTTTGCAGGTCCTGTTTTCATGATGACACTTACAAGCAAGAATTCCCATAAAGTCCCATCACCCTTTCTAGAGAGGAAAAGTTAGGATTCATACAGCAGGTATGCTGCTATCTGTCTGAGTCAGAAAGCCCAACAATGAAAAAAAATTGCTGAATAACTTCACTTTCTGCCATCATTTTCCCCATAAGGTATCCAATATGTCATTCAGCAATGAACAGACAGAACCATAAAGTCTCTCAACACCATTCATCCAGTTACGCACCCCATTAATTTTCCAATCAAATTAACCAACAAACCGACTGCCTTCTAAGACAAGCTCAGAACTGAAAATTCTCTTTGTCTTGGTAATGTTGAGAGTAGATTTATGAAAAATACTCTTACTTAATAAAATAAACTGAATAGGTACTAGAACACATCATTCATGGATGTTGTACAGTCCTGTGAATGTTAACATCTTCAAAGCAGATACTCACTTTAGCCAACTCCTTGCTTAAGTGTTCCAATAAAATATATCCTGAAGTCACTGGGAGCCTTTCTGCTGGCTCCAGTGGACATTGGAGTAGCTTCTAAAAGTTACCAAGGCTCAAAGTTATCAAGATGAGCTTTTAGAGGCTTTTTTGACTGTTAGGACAAGATTTCCTTAAAATAAATTTTGATGTCAGGAAGGCTTCCTAGCATATTACCAACAGGGCCATGAAATGTTTGGCCAATCACAAATCCTTCCACACCAAACAGAAACTTTCTAATACACTGGATAGCTACAGTTAGGTCTGGGAAACTCTTATTTAAAGCACTTTAAGGTAAATATGGAAGTTAAGATATTAGAAAAGCAGTGTGTTGGGTGAGTTATTAACCGAGGTAATCCAGGCCTCCTTACCCATGTGCCACCATATGCTCTACGTTCTTCCTTAAGCTTATCCTAATGTGTTTTCCTTAAGGCTCTTTTCCACTTCCTTAGTTCATAAAATAAAGCAACATTAGCTCGTCTCAGTGTTAACAGATGTTGTGAGGAATTATTTTAAAGTCACTTGTATCCTGTATCTCTCCATATCTTTCAGCTCGATTGCAGCAAATTTTAGGAGGTTTTGCCCAGGAAAAAACCCAAACTATAGGGATTTACACCACACCCTCACTATCATTAAATAAACCTCACATGAAACTAAATCAATGCAGTCCAAGTATTTTTTTATACATTTTAGAAGTCTTTTCACATCCCCAGTTCTCCCTTGAACTGGCAGAGATCCAGTTTGAGACACAGTCCATACACTTTATACTGTTCACATACAGCTCTGATTTGGAAAATCAGAGAGTGGTGGAACCTCAGAACAGAAAGAAATGATCACAGTCACCACTCCCTGCTTTACAGTCATAATAACAAATCTGAAGTTTCAGGCGTAGAGCAAAAAGATCTAGTGGATTCTTTTATTATTATTTTTATTATTGTTATTACTATTATTATTATTATTATTATTATTACTCACTCAGTGGTATTCCTGCCCAAATAGAGTTTCCTAGAAGAAAAATTGCAGTAGTTAAGTACTTAGTTCAGTAGAGAAAAGCAGAAGGATCACATAACGGGGAAGTTTTGGAAGTGTGCTTCCAGCAAATTCAATTAAGCGCCCAAAATTTTGGCTATCTGCGTGAAGCTGACATGACATCAGCAACACTAAAGATATTTCTTAGTAGGCATGAACCCAAAGTTCAGTGAAGTAGGTGGGAAAAAAATCACATGTACTTCAATGGCCTGCTCTTTGAACCTCACCTGTTTCAGATCCAGGAACATTTTATTTAAAATTTTTAATGCCACTAAAAAAAAACCAAAGAAACAGACATTTGAATGGGAGTAGGATCTGGGTACAGATCATACTTTCCTCCCGTTTAGGCTGCCCACAATTCCTCCAACACGAACAGCAGGACGGAGCACATTCATGTTAGGGCAGAATTTGGCCCACTGATGTCAGCCATTTGAATACACACACAACATGCTGTAAAAGCAAGTATTTATGAAGACTGGACCGTGAATGTGAGGAGACGGGGGCTGAATCATATTCTCATCATGAGTGAGTGATGACACCCTTTTATCCAAACAAAAGAACTAATGTCTACTGGAAGGACAGCCTGAGGCAGGATTGCTTTAGAAGAACAAAGGCACTTGGTTTGTTGGAGCATATGCGGTAAGAGTGCCGACAGATCAAGCAAAAAACACAGTTTAGCTAAAGAAGGACATTTAGATCTGCCCTGTGGATGGGACCAGGGGTCTGACATTTACAGATTACACATTGGTTAATGAAACAGAAACTGGTGACAAAAGTTTGATAACAATAGTAAGAGGGAGGAAAAGGGATCCTGAAACGTGCAGTTCTCACATGTTGTCACCAAGGCAGAAATATGGTTCACTAAAGCCCCACAAGTTATGCAGGGAAGCAATACCAGGTCTGATGGATGAGAGCAGAAAAATATTTCAGTTTGGATTATGATGCCTTCAGTGACACTTCAGCTGTAGAAAGATACATTGGGAAAGAGCAGACATCAGAGCAGTCTTTAGCTCAAAGTGAAATTACTCCTAAAATCAAATTGTGATTATACGTGAGCACCAAGTAGTCAGGTATTTCCTGAGAAACTCTTTCCCTCAGGTGAAAGGCCTACACCCTCTGAGCTGCACTGCTGTTCCTCCTGGTCTGCCCTGTCACTCTGCTTTGGCTCCAGCAGTCCCTGTGAGAGGACTAGAGCAGGAAGCTCTCCTGGACAAGGGACATCCACAAATATCAACCTGAGGAAATTTCAGTGTCCACCTCCACACCCATATGGGAGCACCAGCAATTCCAGACCATCCTGGCATCAAAGGCCCACCTCCATCTTGCCACTCCATCTTGCCAAGGAGAGCTTTCTGAAGAAAAGAGCTGCATACTTTTAGGCCAATATATGGCATTTCTTTTGACAGAAAAGTCCATGGTATCCTGCAATGTTGGCCATCCTGGCAGGCTGTTGGGTTTGCGAGCCACCCCCAGGCATTTCATGCCTGGCTGCGTGACTGCGCACTTGTTCCTCACGAGCACTTGTTTGGGGGATGAGGGCCCCCAGGAATTCAGCATCTGTATGATTTATATGTGCACTTTACACCACGTATAGAATACATGTATGTAATGTAGCCATGGCCCTGCCCTCCCCAGATGACAACATCGCAGCGCAAACATCACGGCATCACTGATGCCAAAACACAAACACCATAAAACAATCATCACGCTATTGGGGCTATAAACATCACAACATCAGCCCAGGCCCTAACAGGCTTAATTCATTCCTTTAGGCAATGCTCCAGGAAAAAATGACAAAAAAAAAAAAAAAGAAAGGAGGGATAAAAAAAAAGGCAAGGGGGTGGGTGGGTGGCACATGCAGGTGGAGAGTGTGGGCACCCAGACAGCCCTTTCCCCCTGGGGTCCCCAAGGGGTATCTGCACTTTATTAAAACAGGCTCTTCTCATCCCTGATTCATGCATCTCAAATCAGGATAAAATCCTGTAACCACATTAGTCAATCCAGACAGATTCGTCCATTACTTAATGCATTACTCAGATTTCAGTAACAGAAGGTATGTGATCTAGAGTCAAGTTCTGTTATGCTTGGATGAAAATAAAAACACTAAAAAAAGTTTGTGGTAACTGCACCTGTGAGACAAGATTCACTGATTTTCGGAATGATGGCTAAAAGTTTTCTAGCAAGTAATTTTAAAAATACATGTCTCCATTTATGTTAACAGCTTTGTTCTGATGGATCATGTCAAAGGGCTAATTGACTAGCAATGAGCTACCTCTGTCAACAGAAAGGAAAGGGACATTTTTCTCATCACTATTTCAGCAACTAGGTTTGGTCCTGTCCAGTTTTTCCTACAGTAGCAGGATAGCACAGAGGATCTATGGCTGTTCATTAGGAAACCAAAACAGACAGGGGAAAAGCCAAAGTTAAGGCAAGAAAATCATGCCCACTATTTCATGGTCCAATTTGGAAAGAGAGAGAATAAAATTTTATAGCTGAGTGTTTTGATTTCAACTCAGATTTGTCTATCAGAGCTTGTGTGGGCAGGAGCATAGCTTGCTTTTTGCCAAGAAACACCTCCCAAAGGTGGCACGTGATAGCGAGAAGTGACCTTAAGGTCATCATTATGCTTATACCAAATAAACACCCACACTGTGACCCCTAAATATAGCAAAACCAGGAAATTTGCTGGAGCTCAGCTCCATCTTTCATCCTCTCCCTCATCCTTTCAACCTCTCCTCAGCGTGTTTGCAGGCATTGGGCACAGGAATTCAGCACAACTACGCCCTGTGGTCCTGGCTTCTGACCTCTTCCTGGTACTGCCCACAAGCAGGGAACTTCAGTGAACCCTGCATGCAGCTCACTGAAATTTCCTGTCAGGGTGACACGTGCCACTCAGAGCCAGTAACAGGGACCCCTCGAGGCTGACTGTAAATGTCAATGTAGAAATACCCAGAGAGTGTTTGGGAGGAAAGCCAGGAGGTGAGTTTGTGGGACTTCATATCTGCAGTCTTGTCGATGTGTGTGTTGAAATCTCCCAGGATGACAAGTCAGGGTATTTCATCACCATTGTCAACAAGGTATCAGTGAACTCCTCTATGAACCCTTTAGTCTGTAGAGGTCTGTAAATGAGCATAAAACTCTATGTTAGCATTGGCTCAGGTTTCTATTGTCAGATGAATGAATTCAAACCTTACTCTCAGCCTCCATTAGAGCTGCCAAATCCCACCCAGAGGAACTATCTGGGGCAGCAAACTGCTTTATCAAATCTCTGTGCCCCTGCACTTAGCTGAACTATTTGCCAAGTGCTGTGCATGATCTCCTTGCTTTGCAGGAAAAAGCATGCACATCCAGGAAGGTTCACAAACAGCATAGATCCTTTCTAATCCTGTTCATCGAGTGACAGGAGACTTCCCACCCTGGGGGACTCTATATTCACTCATCAAGGGCTATCAAACACTCCCATGACTGTCATCAAAGCACATGGGCTAGGGCTTCAGCAGCTCACCTGCAGGAACCTGGAAGTGTTGTATTTTTTTCCCCAGTGTGCATCTGGCTGTGTGTTTCTGAGGTTAGTTTCTTCCTTACCTTGCTCTGAAGTCTTGCCACAGCTGAAGACTCAGTGCTCAGGTGGGTAGCCCAGAAAATTGTCTCTTTATCTTTTTTTTTTACTTTTTTCTTTTTTTTTTTTTTGGAAGGGGATGTCTTTTTCACATTCTGAGATATCAGAAGTATTCTAAACCTTTTAAACACTTTTAACTTTTACAACTCCCTTGTCATCTAGGAGAAGCCACTGCTCCCTGTAGTTCTGGCAGACATCCTCTCAGAAGGACTCAAGACTATTAGAGGGTACTTTTCTGAGACCCATTTCTTCCCTATTTGCATCTTCTCTAGGTCTGCTCAAGAGTTGCTTGTGTCCTACCCAGGCGAGTATGTGGAGCCCTAGATAATGAAACCAACAGTAAGAATATGAGTGCCAGCAGTATCCACAGCTCCTGATAAACAGACAACCAGGACCACCCCTGGCTAAACGAGCAGGCAGTGACCTTGCTGCTAAGCAAAGAAAAGCACCCCTTTTCTCACTGTAATGCACGGGCTTTATGTAAAAATAGCCGCTAGTCAGCAGCAGCGTGGTGCTCACATGTGTGGGCAATATGAGAACAAGTTTATTTCCAAGCCCCCTTTCTCCTATTAGTTCCTCATCTTTGATTTTGTGTGGGTTATCCAAGGATGAAGGTTATCTGAGGACTTATTTTCAGCAACAGATATTTTTAAAGGGCTGGAGGTTATCTGAGGTTTAGCTTGAAAATAACAGTACTTTGGAGAGTTTGCAGCCCCGCCTAGTATCATTTAGTTGAAGATATGCCCACATGCACAACTAGTCAATTCACTCTGGTAATTTAACAGCGTTGTTGAATTCTTCACTGATGCAATGGTTTCATTTGCCAGCTTTTATAAATAACACTTTCTAAAAATCTCTGTTTACCCAGGACGTCCTGGCTAACAGTGTTTTGGCACAGGGTACTCCTTCCTTCGTCATTTTGTAGCGAGACCTCAGCAAAGCAACACACACAGACATGAGGTTGTCAGTCCCTACAAAACTCCTGTTCAAAACACAGAGTAAAATCTTCCTCAATAGCACTCATTATCAAACTACACTAAACCCATTCTTCAACTTCAGCCTTACCCTCCCAAACGATTCAAATTAACAGTCTCAGGTTTTCTTTTCAAGGCACTCAGTGGTCGCAGACTGTGTCATCTAAAGTTCACATTAAGCTGTGGGAAGAAGGGTGGTAACTTGTGCACTCTTGGCATATTAAAGCAGGGCAAAAGCCTGTCTGGACACAGAAGTTTCCTATAGGCAGATCCTAAAATGTGCAACAGACTCACCAAAACACTAAACTAAATCTCTGTAAGACAGTACACACTTGCTCACCTTCTTTCACTTACTAAAAATCCAAAGAAATATTGATGAAAGAAAACAGAAACTGGAAAGACTGTGGTGCCATCTGACAGACTGTCATATTCCCCATGTCCCTGAGGAGAGGAGGAGAGAGCTGCAAGAATCAGAGTTAGTCACCTTGCCCAGCGCCAGCTGGATGGGGCTGGGAAGCCCTGATGACAAGACCAAGCTTGCCCCAGGCAGGTTTCACACCACTGTGTGGTGGTACATCTCAGGCCATGGAATGAGCTGGAATAAACTTCTCCTGCAATGCTTCAGGCAACTTTTAAAACTGTAAAAACAGCCATGAACTGGGACTTTGTGTCCCATCACCTGCACGTAAGCAAACATCAGCAGCTTGCCCTTTCCATCAAAACCCGTGTCTGCCTTTGTTTTAATTGAGCTGCTAAAGAGAGGACACCGATGTGGTTAGAAATAGCATATTGAGAGGTCAAGAATTCAATCTGTTCTAGAGAGGCCTACTGCTGGTTTTCTTGGCAGGGCTCGCAGGGGCTGCCGTCAGCCAGTCCCCAGGAAGCATTCTCGCTCGCGGAGCAAGGGCGGTGTGAGTGGCCAACATTCAGGCTTGGCTGCCGAACCGGAGGAAGGCTTTCAAAATGTCAGCTTGGATCAACCTAAATCATTTTTCCGAGGCACAAAGAGATGGAGGGAGAACTGAAAAGTGTCCTTTACTTCTGTTTCACATCTCGCAGTTTCATTTTCAGTTATTGGAATGAAATATAGAGGGAACAAAAGGCCAGGCAGGTCCTGTACCTTCCCTATCCCGTAGCCCAGCTTTTAAGGAGTCCAGGATATGAGTAATCCAAATTCACTTATTTTTCCCCATTCACACTTCCCCCATTCACTTCACAAGAGTGTCTCAGAAACCTTCCTCATGGCTTTCTGGCCATGACCCACCAGTCAAAGCCAGCTGGTCCCCAGGATATACCAAAGATTCTCTTTCCAGGATATACCATGTGGAATATACATACGTTGGGGTGGCAACGTGGGTTTGGAGCCACTCAGACACTACTGCAAGTGATACTTGGCTGCCTCATACATTCTGTGCATGCTCTATTTACCTTGTGATTGCATGAGAGTCTTAAGACATCACCATGAATTTCAGGAGTACCCCCTTGCACACACAGCTTCAAGCACATGGATTCGTGATTCACTCAAGATGACTGCAATCACATGAATAAATGGAGTGTCTTGTTTCATCTTGCTTTTTTTAAAACTTCAACTGGAGGGAGACAGTCCATCCCAAAGCCCCAGGCTTTGGCCCACTGCTCCAAACGTCTGAAATCTGATGACTGTGTTTGGTTTAGGGCTGGCTGCAACCTGCAAAGACTTTGAGAATTTAAGCCTTCCTGTAGTCCATTTCCACAGGATACTAAGCAGCAGCATCTAATCAGAAATAGCCTTTTGGGGCTGTTGTGTATGATATTGGGATTGTCCAAACCCTTGCATTATCCTCCAAAGAAGACATTTATATGTCTTTCTAAGAGCAAAGCTAAAGGCACCAGTATAGGGAAGAGCAACATTAAGTGCAAAAGTCTTCAATATGTGCTGTGAGGAAGTTTCTCAGCATCAAGAGAAGGCAGAGAAACAGACAGATTTCCTTTCAGAAAAGAGGCCATGCTGCTGTGTTCAGTGTTCAACATCCCCATGCCCTGGACAGCAACCAGAAACTCATAATATTAATGCCAGTAAAGGCACAGAAATTGCTTTCCTAAGTTACAAAAACAGCCTGGGCTCCAGGGGATTCCCTGTCCCTCTGAGCACTTTGTGCCCATCTGTGTTGCAGATAGCAATCATTATCTCATCCAAGAGAAAATGAGCAGCGTTTGCAAAGAAAAGGCAGAAGAGCAGCAGACTTTGCCAAACCAAAGAGGGTCCACCAATGAGAAGATGGTTATTTTTCAATAAGAGCCTATTTTTACTAAAGTGTGGTAAAACGTGTGTCATTGTGAAGAGCCACACAAACACAAATATTGGCATCCATGTGACATATGACCTTTGTTCCTATGGCGATTTTGTTCAAAAGAAAAATATCTATCACTGACTCAGTATGTTTTCTTAGAGTGTAATGCTTATATCAACATAACAGTGTCTTACAGCATCACTACAGTAAGCTTGTGTCAGCAATTCCATTTCAACTAACCCTCTTCAGGGCTGTTTGGATGAAGCAGGACGTGTAAAGAACTGTTTAGGGGCAGAGTTTCAGTCTTAATTTTGAAAGCATTTGTTTTGTTAAATCAGGAGATGTTCAGGCCTCTTGGCCTCGTGTTTGATCAATTATGACTTAAATCCTATTCTGGGCAGTAGTGGTTTTTGTGGATGGGATTATGGGTATCTTTTCATAACTAGGAAAGGAATCTTGCCAAATAACATGATTGTAACAGTTTTGCAGTATGCACTGCAATTCCTGAAGACCCAACTCTTGCCTTTTGTGAACTTCTGAGAAAATCTTTCTTAGTTTTTGTTTATTTGTTTGCTCTTCTGTTAAAAAAATTTAAAAAAAAATCTGAGAGAAGACTATACACATTAACTTTAAAGATTCCCATACCCCAAGTCAAATGTTAGAATAGAAAAAGCATTTATTTTAACTAATATTTTCAGCATGTAATTTTTCATGGTTATAGATTGAATATATATATTCAACTTATTTATATTATATATAAGATGTACATATATAAATTACATTTTTATATAGATAAATACAGACATATATTCATACTTACATATAAATAAATATATTTAACAAATATTTTCAGCCTTCAAAGGTTATAGACATGTAACAAGATTTGTGCCACTCAACAAAATTAAACTGACAATGTTAACAGTGTACTTAAGTAGAAAAGTCAGAAAACCCTGCAGTCCAACCTACATAACCACTGTAATTGAATCAGGGTTTCTGGCTTGCAGTATGATTACAAGTTACAGAAAGAACAGAAGTTACATCCATGGCAGCCCAGGGTTTTTGCTGGGTTTGAGTACAATGCACATGTTCAACAAAGAGGCAATCCAGTATTAGGAGTGTTTGTGGACAGACAGGCCAGACAGCTAGAAGTCACTGGAGGATAAGAGGGTGGTCAAGGTTATATAAAGGAGTATCTTTATATCTGTTGTGATGTGTATCAGAAAAGAAATTTCCCCATAAATTAAACAGTTCTGTCTCAGCCTATAACAACAAGAGAACTTTTAGAATATGAGGTTTTACATCATATGAGGAATAGTTTTCTCTGTAAATCTCTAAAGCCAAAAGAATGGAGACAGTAGTAAAAATCATATATAGTCATTATTAATAGTGTTTGACAAGCCTAAATATTTTTCTAATACTCTGTATTGTGGTAGTGGGTGCAGAGCTACTTCACTATGAGAAAGCCTTTATCTGACATCAGAGAAGACTTCATGAATCTTTAATAATATTTCAAATTACAGCCTCAAATATTTTTTAAAATATAGAAGAGACACAATGGGAGGTTCCCACAGGTGTTATTACTTCCTTCCTTCTGGATGTTCTTTTGGGGTAGGAGAATAAATTAATTGGTTTTCCTTTAGAAAGAGAGGTGGAGAGAGATACTATTTGTGAGTGAATGAAAAAAAGCTCCCAACATTGAGTGCAATTAGCAGATCTAGAGGAGTAGTCATAAAACCTTCATTATGTTGCTAACACATGTCAGTGTAAAGATACACGACTCTCCTGATAGACTGCAAGAGGTTTGTTGTGCTGCAAATCAAAATAATATAATATCACAGATCAAGGAGGACATGGGCACAACCAGCCGTGAGCAAAAGCACCTGTCCCCTGCCAAGGACATGCAAAGAGGGCAGCAAGCAGGCTCTCCTTTCTCCTTCTCAGGCTGGGGCACTAGCACAAAGGGAGGGACAAACTCTAATCCCTCAGATATGGAGAAAAAGGTACTTGCTATCTCCATAACAGAAAATAATTCAGAGGCGTGGAGCTAGATCCCGAGGTGTCAAACACACTGCTCACAGCCAAGTGCCAGATCCAGGAGGTGGCTGGAAGTCCTCACAAACACCCATTTGCCCCCTGTTTCCTCCTCCCTTTTTCCAGCCTCAGCACATTGGTCTTTCAGGGCTGGTTTTCAGAGGTGCCTGTGGATTGAAGGGGCAGCCTAAGCACCTGACTTCAGCAGTCTGGATTGCCCATCTGGGGCTGTGCAGCGCTTGAGCTATCTGTCAAAAAAAACAAGTCTAGCTCTCGTCCTGCTCCCTTGCAGGGAAAGGGAACACTTGGCTTCAAAATAAAGGGCTGGGGAAACACAGACTTATTCTCAGCACCCAGTCATGTCTGTAGCACCTTTACAGCTGACTCCTTCCCCTTTAACACCATTTCTTGAAAAATCCCTGTTCTTTTCCCTCCTTGGTTGTTTCATGGCTACGAATCTCCCTCTAAAATGAAAATAATGCACATCGCAGTCTTCTTGGTTGCAGTGGCTTTGACTTGCCAAGTATTTTCATGCACATTAACAAAGCAAAAACTGAGAACTGGCACAGCTTTCTCTTAGTTCAGTTTGTCCTTTTAATACTTGTTCTGTGGATGCAAGCCTTACTGTCAGGTCTATTCTTTATGGGATGGAAAGAAGCTCTTCTATTCTTATAATGGGTTTCATTGAAAAGCAAAGCCACTTCTCTGCATTTATTTAAGTGCAGAGCTAGAATAGAGACCAGCATGATGAATTTTAAACAGAGTTCACATCTGGTCCAGAAACCACAATCAATTTATTGCTGTATCTGAAACATTTTCAGCATCTGTCATATAATATATTTTCACACGTTTCTAACAAGACATTTTCTTGGACATAACATAGACAGGTATATCTGTCAGTTCAATTTCATGCAAACGAAATAGAAGAATTTTTGGCATGGTTTATTATACTGTCTTTGGAGCAGTGTAACTATCATGTGAAAAGGGTATTATTTAAGGATGCCAGAAGCTCAGCAATTTCTTCCAAAATGTGGAACTACTGACTACACAGCAGATTTTTTTTCTAAATCTATGCCTTCTTTTTTTTCCATTTTGATAGAATCCATTATCCAATGAATTTGAGAGAGAGGTGCATACCTAATATTATAAAATCCATCTTAGCTCATTCTGGGAATTCTCACGTTTTATGTTAAAGTGGAATCTTCCACTCATGATGGCCATGTAATCACAACTTTATTCAAAGTTTTATTAAAAATTAAATGGCAATACAAATCATATTAAAATTCTTAAGAGCTTCACATTTTCACCCAAACCTGTCATGGGCTTTCCCACACAGAACCACAGATGTATCAAATAGCCTGACAGCACTGCAGCCCTATAAATAGGTACGCCAACTTGCCCCCATATTGGCCCCAGAACAACCATTTACCACCTCATTTTTGGCTACATAAACTGCCTCTAAGCACTTTCTCATTTGAAAACCCTGGGGTTCCTGTAAGAGCACTGCATCAGCAGACAAAGTCCTGCACTCCTCACCCTGTGCTCGCATAAGATCTTCCACAGCGGTTACTTCTCTGATTAGACAAATAGAAGAAAATCAGGGATCTCATGTCCTAGTGATAGTTTAGATTTGGTCTGTTTGCCCTTTATTATCCCGATTAAGCTGAGAGAAGATGAAGTTTGTCAGGGCATACTGGGGTGCACGCCCGAGCGAGCAAGCCTGCGCTTCTGCTGTAGGCACACTCGAGAAGTGGGGAATCATATGGGCCTGCTGCATAACAGTCCCCCACCGTGGGAGGAAGACCCTGAGATGATTAAACATCTGTTCCTATTAAATTAATGTCTGCCATAATTAAGGGTGACATTTAGCTCCTTGAACCAAGAAGAAGGACCATACTTGACTGTCAGGACCAGGTAAAACGACATGGTCCCTTCTTGGCAGAGGGGTTTTGGTATTTTAAAATTGGCTTAGGCATTGGCTTTAAAACTGAGCAAAGTAACCTGTGGCTGCATAAAACTCTGAGGTAAAATTTATGGAGGAGGGGGGGGGTTGTAAGCAGCCACTGTCCAAGGCTGTCAGGCAACAGAGGGAATGTGAATGGTGACCATGGTGCCACAGGGCTTGGTGGCACTGTGCAACACGACACCATGGGCTGGAGGGTCACAGCTGAGTGACAGACATAGCTTTGGTGATCCCATATTGGTATTTGCTCATTTTCTTAGCTTTGCAGAAATCTTTCCATCACTGGACAAAGAGGAAAGTCTTGTGAGGACAGGAGTAGAAAGCAGCACCCTCCCCTACACCCTCGTGAGTCCTGTGCCTCAGGGGTGCTCAGCAGCTTGTTTTCCCATGCCAAAATCTGTGTGGGAAGTGATGGTGCAGCAGAGGCCAAGGCAGGACAAGGTGGGTGC
This sequence comes from Notiomystis cincta, assembly GCA_013398075.1. Lineage (NCBI taxonomy): Eukaryota > Metazoa > Chordata > Aves > Passeriformes > Notiomystidae > Notiomystis > Notiomystis cincta. Next base: position 131,125 of record VZRX01015447.1, on the reverse strand, counting down.
CTTTTTGCTGGGCTGTGGTGCTCTCAGGCTGATTGTCACCTCTGAGGTCCTCCCCCGGGAGCTCTAGATAAGGCTTGAGTCAAACATGGATCTTTAAAAACTGTCAATTTGATTTCTATTGTATTTTAATTTGTAATAAATGTTTTATTGACTTTTTGATAAGCCTGTGACAGTTTGAAGTTTGTTTTTATGAAACTGAAGTATTTATCTAAATTAAAGACCTTGTGCTCTAAACAAAACTTAGGAGCCTGATTCATATTATCATTCTTGTTTTATTTTTCTCCACTATGAATCCAGGTTTTCACAAGCAGATTCTCTCAAGATATTTCATGTGGGCTTGGTTCCACTGTAAAAATAAATGTATTTCCAGTGAATATGCCACATGAAGCTTGCCAGCACCTTTGAATAAGTTTAACCATTTGACTACTAAACAGCATAGCAAGTATATGGTACTGAGAAACTGTGTCTCATGTATGCCTAATAAAGGTATGCTTCAAATAAAGTGCTGGTATCTTAGTGAGACACAGTTCTTCAAAGAAGCCCATAAAAGTTACAGTGGCACAGGCCACCAAAGGGTTAAAAAAGTATACCTCATTCTGTGGCATGCCCTCAATTAATAAGAAAGAAATTTAATTTTTTCATGGGAGAAATTAGGTGATATCTGTTTATTTAGAATAGAGCTTTTTCAATATTTCTTTCTAATTATTTTAGCCTGAAAAAGAGGAGAGAGTACTTCACCTGTGACTCTGAAGAACTCTAAGTTCCCCATTTAATTGCAATGTTTTAAAATAACTGCACGTTGCCTTTAAGTACCAAGTTACTCAATAAAGTGCAGGACTCACGGCTTACAGAAAATCACCTGTGGAAAGAGCAGATTTTTATCTTTTTTCAAAACACTGTGATGCATGTTGCCAAGATTTATAATTTCCCTAGAAGCTGGAAATCCAGCTTTCTCCAAAGGCACAGAGAAGTCAGTGACTGGTGTGCAACAAGAAAGCCAAATCTATGGAAGAAAACAGACTCTTGAGGAAGTGGAACACATCTATTTACACATCTGCAGTCATTTGGGACAACTGACATTCAAAAAAGAAAATTCTCACGTCTTTCTCCCACTTAAGTCATAAATAGTTAAGACAAGGTCCTCACCTGCCTTAAATTCTGCTAGTGTGCTGTAAAGAGGTCACAGGCAGAAGCAGATGGAGACAGGGGCTGCAGATGGATGGCAGGGAGTGGCAGGAGACAGCTGAGGGGTTAGCACATCGCCCGGCACGTCCCGTGGGCAGGCGTCAGGTGAGCGGGGCGCCGAGCGTGAAATCCTGGCACTGCAGTGGCAACCATTCCTAATGGCCAGGCTGGCATTTGGCAGGCAAGCCTGAGCCTGAGCCGTAAAGCAGATGAGCAGTGCCAGGCTGTGCCAGAGTAGAAGCTGCACAGTCATGTTTAGGGTTGCAAGTATTTCAAATCAAAATGCAATGATCAATTTTCCCCTCTCTCCAACTGTGCAGTTCTGCAACATGTTTTTACTGTCTCAGCCATAAATATTGATGATGAACATATGTACAGTATGACAATCCACAGGCATTTTGTGCTTTAATTCTGCAGTGATAGCTCAGCTGTCTTCAATACCACACAATAGTTGTAGTTGAGTGTTAGCAAACCTGGTACCCTGTATTTCTTCAGCTTTTATTTGTTGCTTTTCGTACACATTACGCTTGTTTCCTGTCCCTGCACATCTTGAAGTCATAGGAAATGCATGTGAGTACCCAATGTGTCTGTGATGAGGCAAGTTTGTGAGTTAAAGCAAGACCACTTAGACATCTTTCCAAAAAATAATATGGCCCATACATCCCCTATCTCAAAATGTGACATCATTTACCAGAGCCAGAATTATGAGTGAATAGGAGCACTAGAGGCCAAAACTCATTGTATGGCCTTTGCCAGAAAGCTCCATAAAATTTCTTCTGTTGCAACTTCTAACCAAAAAGCAAATCAACCACTGCATCCAAATCACCCCTCATCAGCCTTGAGTAGGCCAGCTCACTTTCTCTACCACCACACATGGTTTGGTTGGTTGTCAGGCTGGGTCTGGTCTCAGTGAGTATTGCCTGCCCCTCTAACTCCCAACAGAGGATCCCTTGAAGCTGCCTCAGGCTGTAAAACTCAAAAGGCTCAAAGGGCAGGATGGACTTTGTATTACTGCCTACAGCTCTGTCTGATTTACCACAACTGTGCAACAAATGTTGCTCCTTCATAGGAGAGAGAGATTTGGCCAAGTCAACACTGAAGATGTTCATGTCTGGCTGAAACACAACACAGAACAATATTTTTCTTTGCATGCTTGCAGCATCAGGACTCAAACTCATGACAAGAACTGAGCAAATAATTAGATATTTTTTCATCTCAGTAGCCAAAACTTGTTTGGGGTTGACCAAAACCAAATAATTTTCAGTGTCCTCACCCAAGGCAAAGCATTTAAAACCTCCAATCTGAGAAAAGGTTTATTTCAAGCAAAAGTAAATACAAAGCCTTTTGTTTTCCTGGGGAGTGGAGAGGGGAAGGAAAAGTACTTAACTATTTTTCAATTAAGGCTAGATCAGCCTCTAAAAATAGAAATCTCAAAACAAGAGCAAGAATGCTTCTTTTTCAAATATTGGGTCAAAATGTTTTGATTGTTTTTCTCCTTTCCCACTCAGACAATTTTAATGACTTAAAAGTGCATTTTCAGAGAGAAAAAAAAATCATAATTTCATCCAGATCAGCTTTTGAACTGTTGCTTTCAGGAAAAGAAAGAAAAGCCCTTTGCTCTGCTGTCACTCAATCTGCAGCCCATAGATTACTGGGATCAACACCACAGTTGGGAGTAGTCTGCAAAATCCTTGCAAAACAGCGCTTGCAAAGCAACATGGTCATGGTTTTCCATGCAACCTATGGGTGCACCAGTGTTTTCCAAGAGACAAAGGTCAGAGCTGGCTCCCTACTGCTGTCTGTTTCCATGAGGATCATCCTTAGGGTCTCCAATTCCTCTGATGAGCCTGCTTATCAAAGTTACAGGTTTTGGTGAAATATCATCCTTTTGTGTATCTAAATATTGAATATTAAATACTGCATACTTTATCTCTCTTCCCCTTTCCCTTCCAACTGGTTAGCACAATGGGACACAAGATGGCAGTAGGTTTTCTGGTTTTCCTTTTTTAACTGAGGGCTGAGGTGGTTGTTAGTCTGAAGAAGCCTTCCCCCCTGCATCAACTCACAATTAATTGTGTGAACATAGCTGGCAATTATCCAGTAACAAGCAGAGAACAGAAATACAGGGAAGGCCTGTTTCTCCTCACTTGCTCTGATCTGCGTATGGGCATAATGGTGCATGTCACCCAACGCATCTGGCAAACCTCAGCACAGTGTCAGCCAATATCTATATGCACCTCTGCTCTGCTCAGACACAGATACACACAGCTAGAGGAGATGACTCCCACCCATAGACACTTGCAGTGGCTAATGCAAAAATACAAATACAGAAGCATTGAGTGTGTGTGCTCCCCACTCCCAAATAGTTCATATATTTTATTCAGTAATCATGTAATGCCAAAGGAGTAAGGCCTCCCAGTGTCCTTAACTTCCAGCTGAGATATATAGTCCCCAGGCTGGCAGGGGAAGCACCCTCCTTCTGTGGCACAACTCTTTGTATTGTGTGGCCAGGTTTGGGTGGCAGGAGGGCTACAGGGGTGACTTCTGTGAGAAGCTGACAGAAGCTTCCCTCATGTCTGGCAGAGCCAATGCCAGCCAGCTCCAGGACTGACCCTCCACTGGCCAAGCCTCAGCCCATCAGGAATGATAGTAGCACCTCTGTGATAACACATTTAAAAAGGGAAGAATAAAAAGGGGTTTTTTATCCTCTCTTCCAGAGAGAGGAGTGAGAATATATTAGAGGAGAAATTCTGCAGACACCAAGCTCAGTGGAGAAGGAGAGGCAGGAGGTGCTCCAGGTACCAGAGCTGGGATTCCTGCCCATGGTGCAGACCATGGTGAAACAGCTCTGTCGCTACAGCCCATGAAAGACCACGGGGATGCAGAGATCCACCTGCGGCCTGTGGAGGAAACCCACAGTGAAGGAGGTGGATGCCTCAGAGGAGGCTGTAACCCCATGGAGCAGGGTCCTGGCAGGGACCTGCAGACCCATGGAGAGAGGAGCCCATGCTGGAGCAGGTTTCCTGCTAGGACTTGTGACACTGGGGGAGGCCCATATTGGAGCAGGCTGTGCCTGAAGGACCGCACTCTGTGGGAGAGTGACCTGTGTTGGAGCAATTTCTGGAGAGCTCTTGCATGTGGGATGGAATCATGCTAGAGAAGGAAGTTTGTGGAGGACTCTCTTCTGTGGGAGGGACCCCATCACTGCAAGGGGAGAAGGTAGAAACAGGGTGCGATTTTTGAGGACTTCTCTGGGATTTGGACACCTAAATTCTCTTATGCTTTCTTTTTAACCAGCTAAACCCTCAGCTGCTCATTTGAACTTCTGGGCCTAGAATTCCAACACTCATCTGCCAGTAGGGGTCTGACAACTGATCCCAGAGGGGTGAGAATGAACACCAAAACTTCCAGGCTTTGACAGCTGTCATCTCAGGCTGGATCCATACTTCAGGAAGTCCATTAATCATCATAGATGGGAGCTGTACTTTAGGCACTATGGACTGCACAGCAGAGGCAGCTATAAACAGTAATGAGATATATTGACCTGAAACTGTTGTAAGGGGGTTTTTCTGGTCTGATTCGCTTCTGTAAAAGGGAATGAAAACAAAAACCCCAGTTTTCCAAAGGATCTCTGCTAGCATCATGTGGATCCCTCTACCTCTGCATCTCTGCTGACTTCTCCAGTGTGCTCTCAGACATGTCATTCCCCAGTTCAGCCCTACTTCCTGCATTTCCTTCATGCAACATAAAGAAAAGAGATGTAAAAGATACATAAATCTGAGCTGGGAAGCTTCTGAAAGCTCTTTGCCAGATGACTACTTGAGCTGATTTTGTCCTGGGCACATTATACCATCCAAAGGGCAATTTCTGCCACTGGGAAAAAGCTATCAGTGAAATGCTGCTGGAATTGAAACACAAGTCAGCAGTCTCAGTAAGAGGCAAAAAATTAATAAACAATTTATCTTTTTTTTTTCCCACAAACTGTCCTTTCCACATCAAACCTCAGGCATGAGAGCAATATGAAGAAAACTTCCAGATCTATAGCAATGTGTTACAACAGAGCAAGCTGCTTTTCAGGGCCGGAAGTCTGGCTCTTTTAGCAAGCACTAGCACTAAAAAACTGTTTTAAAGGCTATAGAAAGCACACTCTAGCCAATTTGCTCCAAAATGTGAAATCAAATAGACTGTGTAAGTTCAGTATCACTAAGGCTGGTGAATAATCAGTGGAATGAAATCTCTGCCCAGAAAAATACCCTGTCTATGGAGTAATGCTGTAGACACTCCTGAACAGATGGCACCCAGAAAGGTCCATGACATCTAGAGATGAAAATAGCTTTTACAAAAAAAAAGCCAAGATGGCAGGCCTGATTCTGATCTCACCTTGCTGTAAATCATAAGTCACTCCATTCAGGCTGGAAGTTAAGTGAAATCAATTTAAGACACTTAATTTTTAAGGAAGGATAATTATCTTATTCCCTCCTTTCCAATTTGAAGCAGCCCATCAAGAATCCAGCTGGCTGCAGGCTGTAAAAGAGCAATTCTCTGGATGAAACCAACCCTTCTCCCTCCTTTAAATCCCCTGCCCTCTAGTAAAAGACTTTAATAATGTGTAAGAGCTATTTTTGTTGGGGTATGCCCAGTTGTCCCAGACATAATATAGACTGTCTCCCAGTCCAAAATCAACTCAGGTGGCCACTGTGAAGCTGTGAAGGCAGAGACATGAAGCATGGGAGTACCAGAAGTGCCTTCCAAAACAAAAGGTATGTCTTCCCCCTTTCTGTGTCAAATCACCTGCAGTCTGTGGAGATTCAGCTAGGAAATAGCTGCCTGGCCTGTTGTTGGCTTCTGAAGACATCTGTCTCTGAAGGGTTCTCTATTTTGGTAACAATCCATTTTCGAAACAACTCAATTTCTTTGTGGAAAATATAAAAAATTACTCCAAGATATATTTATTCCTACATCAGTCAGGGTAATGTTACACATCCTGATGTGCATGAGAGATGAGCAGGGTCACAGATGTGTCTTGGTTTCCAGCCAGACACTACCAATGTTAAAATGTGCAGCTTCTGTGTTCAATCCAGCATCCAAACTAAAACTGTGAAAAAGTATGCAAACCTCTCATTTGCCTGACTGCAATAGCATTAAACCTTCTCCAAAGAGGGTTAATTCTATCTTTTTAATTTAAATGAAAATGTTCTCCTTTTCCTATGCAGGCTTGTAAAGTCATGGGAACATATTCTGCTGCCTTCCTGACATAAATCAATGGATATATTGGAGGGTCAGGCCAAAAAATATATACATTCCTTGCCCTTCAGCTCTATTTCACCCATAAGCGTTTGCCCACATCCTGGAACAGAAGAAATGTTTTCTTTCCATTGAATTTCCGACTTTCATATTTCTACAGAAGTTGGCCATCATCACACAGTTGATATTAACAACTTGACCCAGAATCTGTTAGGAAGAGAAACTCTTCTAACAGAATGACAATTATAATTCATTGAAAAATACCTACAAACAGAATAAAGTGAAATACAAAGGAACGTTTTTCTTGAGGATACTGTCTAATACAAACTCCTTTCCAGTCTGACTCTCCTTCAAGCACACCACTCTTTAACAGATAATTGCCAACATACTCATCGTACTCCTGTTCAGAATGTGAACAAAATCATTGCTTTGAATATAACAAAAGAATAAAGATCTATGGAAAACCAGACTTTTCTTGGCCAAGAATGTGTAAACTCTGACAGTTTATAAATTCAGGCTGCTGGAAAGTGCAAGTTTATGGTCCTCACTAAACTACCACATACAATAGTTACAGGAAAATGTTAAAAAGTGTAGGCTAGAAGGAGAGAAAAATCTAAATTTAAATTAATTGCATGTAACATGTGTAAGGTATATCTGTCATTTCTGTGGACCACTGTTCATCTGGGGACCTGTGCATGCCCAGCAAACCTCAGGGCATGATTCTTTTCCATACCTTTCATAACAAGTATATTTCTGCCAAAAGTAGCATTCTCCACTGTCTTCTTTTCAAACCTATCTTGAGCAAAACTTTAAAAGTTTCTAAAGTGCATCCCAAAGTGTTCTGTGACTGTGATGTATCATCTTTCTGCTGTCAAAGGAACGTGTTTCACTCCAGCCACATTAATATGAGAGGGAAGTCTTTACCGAATTCACCTTTAAAGCAACACTCACTATAGCAGCCCTCATCACCCCCTCGCCCCAAGGTAGGGAATGGTGTGTCAGGAAAATCATCACCAGGATTCATCACAGTGCTTAGACAGGTTTTGATGCTAGAATACGTCCTGCTGGGCAGCTCTTCCTTACAGTCTCACCTGATGATCTGAAGGACCCTGCAGACTAAGATGTCACTCTTGGAAATAAAGATTAATCATCTACTCTGATCTGCTCTAATCTCTGTTGTTTCTTAATTGACCTCACACTGTGCAGTTTGGGACCCCTCTTAGCAAGGTGAATGCAAATACAGCTGCACTGTTTCTAGACAGTGTGTCACTGCAGCAATAACAGCCACTCAGGGACATTTCTCTTTAAATAGAAAGTTTCCAGGCAGTAAACAGGTTGTCTGAATTATTTTACTTTATGTGTATTATTATCTTTTACTACTTTGATTTTTTTTTTTTACTATTTTCCTTGACATTTTTACTCTTCTCAGAGGTACACAATGAAAGGATAACACCAGCGGTAAAATATTTCAAAATTTATTTGGATATTAGGGAAGATCTTACAATGAAGGTGGTCTAACACTAGCATAGAGATTGCAGAGCTTCTATCCTCTGAGTTATTAGGAATTTGACAGGACAGAACCCTGAGAAATTTGCTGTAATAGAATTGGACTTCAAAGTCAGCCCTGCTTCACATGGTGGTTGGATCACACGACCCTCAGACATCCTGTTCACCCAAGATTATTCTATTAACACTTCTGTGTGGATGTCTCCTTAAACCTTAATGGTGGTGGTGGTCCCTCCATATAATTTTTCATCTTTTTACACATTTTTTCAAAGGTCTTCTCTAGTGTTTCAGGGGGTTTGATGCCTTGAGGAAAGACAAGAAATCATCTGGGTTTGCATTTGAGGGAGACACTTGTGTTTCACCTCTGTATCGTGTCCATTCCTGGGCTGACACCAGACCCAGGTTTCACTTATGTGCAGCTACCCAGCAGCTGTGGCCAGGAGGCTGTGTGAGGAGCCCTGGTCCCCCACGAGCCTCCAAGGGTTTAGGAGAAGTTGAGCATCCAGTATCAGCCCCCATCCTAGACATCCATCACAAGATGGTGAAAGCCAGCGGGTTTGGGCTGCCCTTCTCCAGCAAGGTATCAAGCTGAAGTAGTTGCTCAGCAAAGGTCTGAAGGCTGATTGTTTTTATTAAGGTAAAAACTTGCCCAAGATGCATGTCAGTGTCCACATCTGGTGAGAGCTAAGGGAGAACTCAGATAGAAGGTAAGCTGAGACCACAGCCATACCCCAGCACACCTGGGACCTGGGTAGTACTAGAGAAATTACTTTCTTTTTCCTTAATAAAGCAAAATAATTTATTTCCTGGCCTTTGCACTTTTATTACAAGCTGTGTAAATGGCTTTGTTTGTTTGTTCTGTAGTTTTATAGCTGGACACTTTTGTAATTAAGGGTTTTTTTAAGTGATATGTGTATAAAATCGAAGTGGGCAAGTGGAAAAAATAAACAGAAGGAAAGTTTTTAAGAAGTTATTTGAATTGGCCGTGATATTCTTCCCCACTAGCTAGTGAGGTTTTAATTAGCATTGAAAATCATAAGTAACTGGAGATGAAAGAGCCCTATTAGGTCATCCAGTCCAGTTCCCTGCCAGTTCAGAATTGTGCCCAACAGATTATTTCCCAGTGTTTTGTCAAGTCCAGCACTAAGCCTGTTCATTACATGAATAATATGCTCTTTTGAAGTAGCAGGAGGGAAACTGCTCACAATCCATATCCAGGCACTTTCTTACAGTTTGTAGCAAATAAAAAAGATAAGTGAAGATTCAAGCCAGTGTAAAAATTTATATGCAGGACTCCACATGGGGTATTTACTCTCATTATTCTTATAGGGGAGCTCACACGTGGCTGCGTAAATATGAACGATGGACTAAATGTCATAGCAAAGATTGCAGGGAAAGTGTTTAACTGCTTCACTGAAATGATTCTAAAGGGGCCCAAAAGAGGGAGAGAGGAGGAGCTGCAAAGTCTTCACTCAACTCCTCCTGGCCTAGGTCAGACTTCATCCCGCAGGAATATCTTGCATAGTTCACTTGCATTTTTTAAAAAATTTGAGCAAGAATTAAAAAACAAATCAACAAACAAAGAAAAACCCTCTAGAGGGTTTTTAGAGGTGAAGGTTTCTTTTAGACCAATGAGTCAAACCAGAGATCAGGACAGCTGGTATGAAAACTACAGTTTGGCAGATGGGGACAAGGGGTACTTCCACATCCAGTAGCCAGGCATCAGTAGGATTTTTTTAAAATACCTGTGACATTTTTCTAATTAAAATGTCCTGCATAGAATACAATTCTTTATACATCATTATAGTAAAAATTACAGACAGTAAACTGCAACAGCAATCTTGATCAAAAAGACATCAGCATGAAACAAAAAAAGCCATTTTTAACATTTAGCACACTTAAATACAGTTTCATAGAGACATAGTTATGCTATATATTAAATGCTACAGAAGATCTTTCCAGGAAGGATGGAAAGAAGGAAGGATGGAAGGAAAGAAGGAAGGATGGAAGGATGGAAGAATGGATGGACAAAAGAAAGAGAGAAAGACAGAAAGACAGAAAATTAGAAAGTAATTTGGCTGGGGATTCAAAACTAAGGAAAAAAAATATAGATGATGTATGGAGTTTCTTAGTTAGCCAAAAGCGTAATGTCATAATCAAGAAAGACAATGACATTGTCTAAAAGGCAATCCTGATGAATTTAGACATAAAGGAGCCATAAATGACAGAAAGGTGAGGAAAGAAGAGAGCAAAACTCAAACTATGTAAAGTTAATATGGAAATCTGAAGATACCAGGATGAACTACACCTAATAATAACAATAAAGGATAAAGCCTTGCTATGTTTTAAAACAAGACATTCTAGACAATACCTGATTTCCAGAAAAATATGTAAGGAGGCAGAAGTGTTGGACATCTATTTCCAGCCTATGCATGGAAATCATGGTGAAATGTAAATAACATATTTATATCACCAGAACATGAAGAAACACTTGCTTCTATCATGATAACAAAGATCTTGAAGATCTACAATGGTAATAATTTTTATATGGAAAGGCACACAGAATATACATCTAAAAGTCCTTAGACTTCTGCTTAAAGCAGCAATTAGCCAACTTATATTCAATTTTTGACGCCTCTTTGAACACTGGATACATTCCAGAAGTTTAAAGCATACAGTGATGTGCCAGAGCACAGAAAGGATAGGCCATGAGGTGCAGGTAGCCAAAATCTGGGTAAGTGGATATTAATGCTGGACATAATTTAAAAGTTGGTAACGAGTAAAGAATGGGAAGACAGGAAAGTAATTAGTAGTATTCCAAACAGTTTCACAAGGAAGATGTCTTTTCATCCTAAAAAATAAGTTGGCCTGGTGTTTATTAGGTTGTTAAAAGTGCAGCTGAAGTATGCCTCAGCTTCTAGGGTGTGTTCATCTCCCTAAAATTAGCATTATACGCAGTCAGTAAAGGCTGCAGTAACTGAACCAAGTGCTGACTTCAGTACATATCCAAAAGTAGTTATCAGCAGGCAAATTTTCCATATGGGTGCACCTGATGGAGAGGTCTTCTGTTATCAGAGCTGGGCTGTACACTATTCAGCTCGCTTTTCATCAGCAGCTTGGGAGTAATAAAGTAAGAATATTTTAAAGCAATCAAATACAGCGCTGCACACCTAACAAGGAATACAGCGCAATGTGATGGTATGAGAGTCCTAAGCTCTTTGTATTTTTCACCAAATTTTTTCCTCATCAAACAGCTTTAACCATAACTATGTGATGATTAGGTCAAGCAGAAGAGTTCCCAAAGGAGACAAGAGCTCCAGCTCTGTAGCATGATGAGAGTATTCAGCTGCTGTATGGTCAGATGGCATAGCTGATGATTTAGCAATATGGCTCCCACAGAAGAGGTGTAACAACAGCAAAATCCACTCAAGAGTGTCTTACTCAGGCAACAGGGATGGAGATTCAAGACTTTGGCTGAAATCCACCTTCTCATTTTTCAGAAGAAGACCACAATTAGCTTGCTTTCTGTGAGCTCTCTGCAGAATGAGAAAGCTCTTTAAACCTTTCAGATGTAAGAATGTACCAAGCAGGAAAAAGTTTTCCACAGATTCAATCACTCCCTCCCCTTACAAACAATAAAGTAGCAAGCCAAGGCCAGAGAACAGCGTGTGCCTGGGCATTGCCCACAAGCGGCTGCTGAGACAATGCTCACAGCAGACATATATCTAGGCCTAGGATTTAGAAAATTTTCCCTATATTTTATCAAGACAGAAAGACTTTCTGCAGTTCTGCCACAGTCAAGTACCTGAGAAAAAAATTAAATCATTTATAAGTGTTTTAAAACTGAAATATAAATTTCTTTATTGGGAGAAAATCATAAATTGCATTACCTTTTTAACAGCTAGAGAAAGGATTGGGATGTGACTTAATAGTAGCATATATAAATACCTTCATGGAGACAAAATGCCATATTCCAAATAACTGTGTCACCTGGCAGGAAAGGCATAACATGAACCAAAGTCTGGATTCAGTTTCCAACCAAATTCAAATAGGAAACAAGGCACAATTTTAAATCATTGTTACAAACTACCAAGAGAGCATCAGAGACTGTGGTCCTGGATGTCTTCAAATTCAGGTTGGATATGATTCTGGGTTCTGTGATTTAGCCAACTCTGACATTATTTGGCTCAGTTGGAGGCTGACTGGGTGAAATTTAATGGCTTGTGATGTACAGGGGGTCAGACCAACTGTTCTTATGGTCCCCTGTGGCTTTAAATTTTGTGGAAAACTTCAGCTAACCAGCAAAGCAAGTGCAAACGACTCAGTGGTTGCAATACATTGCTCCAAGTGTGGCTGACCACCTTTAAATAATTAATTATTATCAAATCCTGTCTTAATCACAAACAGAAAAACAGAGGGGGAGAGGGAGTTAGCCCCTGGGAATAATTCGCTCAGCCTTAATACAGACAAAAATTGCATCAAACTCCCCAGAAAAAAAAGGTGTGCAAGTCTTTTTACAGAATCAAACCTAGATTTTACAAGAAGAAAAATGGCTTACACAATTAAAAGTCCACTTAGCACTTGGCATAGAGGTATTCTTTTCTACACTGAGTGCTAGCAGACTTCAAGGGCACTGGGGATCCGATTACTATCCTACAAAGTGTAGGGGTTGGCTGAACAATCCCAGAGTAACTCAAATACCAGGGAACCTGGCCTATTCCCTGTCCATAAAATACACAGAAAACGATCCCATTCCCTGACATTTTTTCAGCTGGGACAGCTGCTATAACAACTCAGAGCTTTTCAATCTCTGTACAGAGCTCATGTATAACCTCTTCAAGTTCTCAGCCTGGAACCACTTTTCTTCCAAGCCCATTTCACTGGAGCAACGAAAAATGTTCAGGGAAAAGCTGTTTGATAGCCTCTGGAGGGGGAGCATTAAATCAATGAAGAATTTAAAAGGTGGGGAGGGGGACAGGGGAAGGGGAGTGGGATAGAAAGATTTATAGCAAAAAACAACATACAGCTTGAATGCAGTCCAAGAGGAGCCACAGGGGGCTGGTGCCAGTCATCACTGATGAAAGGGTTTGGATTTGTGAAGGAAAAAGATGCTGTGTAAAAATTGCATTCAAAGCCCCAGTGAAATTGCATTAAGGGGCTGGTCCCTTGGAGTTTTGCCTGAGCAATGGCTCCAGGTTTGTGCACCCCGGGTGCATTCCGATCCCTTTCTTTTGTGCCCCACTCTTCCTCAGCAGCCCTGCAGCTCCTGCGAGGGCAACACTCCCCTCAAATCCAACTTAGGCTGCAGGGAAATGTTGTGTTTAGAGAATCAGTTGCTTCAACACTCACTGCTGGATTTAACTGTTTAGCAATGTTTTCCAGCCACTTGACTCCCTCCATCACCCAGCCCAGCCAGAGGGCTTAGCCTCTTTGGAGTGTTTCTTTAAGTTTTTTGCTCAGTGGAAATTTGCTATAGTTATGATGTGACTCAAAATCCTGCCTGTGTGTCTGCTGTTGGGGCAGAAAGCCCCACAGCCCACCTCTCCCTGGGACAGGGCTCAGCAAGTGGCTGCAAGAGCTGCTTCTCATCCTTCTCCTAAACCCTGCCAGCCTCTCAGTGCCCCTGGCACCCACTTCCACAGAATCAGGGAATGGGAAGACCAGCAATTTGTAGTATATTAGTAGTAAATGTAGCTTGCTTGATTTAAGGGGCTGATGGCGTCCCCTCTAGTATTTGGCATGGGGATGTTACCCTTGGCTGTGCTCGTACGCAAGGGCAGAAGTTTCCATCAGCAACTTAAAAGCCTTATAATGGAAACAAAAAAGGCAGAGTCAATATGAAATCTCCACCAGTGAAATCTGAAGCATTCAGCAAGGGAATGCAAAACACAAAACAGCAAACACTTTTCCAGGAAGCTGTACATTGTTACCTGTTGACCAAAAGAGTCAGTCAATTCAGGGAGTTAATCTTCCCAGTGGGCTGGAGAAATTAATTCTAGTGTCAGTTATTTCTTTGATGCAATACTACTAAGTTTAAAAGACTGTAAATAGAATCTTATTTCATGGACAAACTGGGAATCAAGCCTCTTTTCAGTCACATTAAACCCAAAAATAGTTCACATCTTCTCATGCCAATGATGTGAGGCCTTCCTCATTGTCTTCTCTTAGGTGCTGTTGTTTCCCAGGTGCTGAGCAGTGACACTCTGAACCAGCCCAAATCCCCTCAGAAAGGGCTGGCAGCCCACCCCACCACAGTGGCTTGGCAGCTCCAAAATGTCTGCACATTGGGCAGAGGCTTCTGCTGTTTCAGCCCCCTCAGCCCAAAATACACCTCCCCATATTCACCCCAAATAAGGGAAGGGCAGACCTGGCACCAGTACTGTCAATGACAACCAGGGCAGCAACCTCAGCCCCACAGGTTCCTGCTCTGCCCCTCCACACCCCAGGCACTGGGCTGCTCCACTGGCCTACGGCCATCTGGCCTGTCACAGGGATAAATAAACACCATGCTGCAAGCAGTCCTTCATTCCAGGGCAGAGCAGGGACTTTTCCAGAGACATTCATGAGATGCTAATTTTTTTCACCCACTGCTGTAACCCTGCAGCACCACTTCAGCTGCAAAGACATGTGCACCACACCTACATCTTTTGGGAATATTGCTTTACTGAACTTTCCAAAATGTCACTCTGATAAACTTTCAGGTTTCAGTCCTGAGGGTAGAAAGTTTGACATCTTGCTTGGCTCGCCTGGACAGGTTCTTAGGGCCCTTCAAGGGGAATGGCTTCAGGCTGAGGGAAGTAGCTTTAGGCTGGATACTAGGAATAAATTCTTCACTGTGAGGGTGGTGATGCCCTGGCACAGGTTGCCCAGGGAAGCCATGGATGCCCCATTCCTGACAGTGTCCAAGGCCAGGTTGGATTGGGTGTTTAGCAACCTGGTCTAGTGGAAGGTGCCCATGACAGAAGGGTTCCTTCCAACCCAAACCATTCTATGATTCTGTGATTCACATCTGGCCCAATTCTGCATGACCAGTCCAGATTTAACACAACAGGCAAATGTAACTCCTGGTTTCCATACGATATGTTACCTTATTGGGTTGCATCCATGATGAGAATCCTGCTCCCTGTGGACACTATTTTTGCCACAAGACCCATAGCTGTCCCACACTGTGGCCTAAAAAATCTGCAACACAGTCCCAGCAACATGAGAGATAAACCAGGCTTTAGGCATGACTTCATTTCTTGCTGCTTTTTTCTATCTGACTTGCAGCGTCACCATTGGCATAAACAGCCCTGACTTCTCCATCAGCTATTTCCTTCTTCGCTTCCTCCTGCACCAAGTGCATGTTTTTCACATTTGTATAGTACTTGCAAGCTCAGAAAAGCTCATCTGACTGTGACTGAAACTCTGGCACACAGCTTGATTTTTTTTTTCCCCTTTTACTGAACTAATTTTTGCGTGATATGCTGCCAGTTTTACTTTCCCCCCCTTCCTTCTATATAAACAATATTCCTCTTCCAAATAGTTCTTACACATTTGATAAAATGTGTCGCATACGTTAGATGACTTTGGCTCAATTTTATATAGAATTGGCATAATGCAATATACTAACTCAGCTTTGATTTACTTAAAAAAATATGTCATTAAGAGCTGTATATATTTCTGATTTTAGTGTACAGCCATGATTGACTGTTTCAGTGGTAAGTGATGAAGGCATGGCCAAATATAAATAAAAGCTGTACACCACCTTTCAAAGACATGCCTTTTATTTATTTTATAGGAATGGATTAGGTTCTAAAGTTTTCAGGAGGTGTTGCTTTACCAGTGGCACTTCTGCAAGTACAGCGGTGTTAACCTTGGTTCCTTGGCCAGATTCCAGTGTGGTTAATTATACTCTGCACACTGTGAAATTCCCACATAATTTTCAATTAAGGAAGTTATTTGCCACTTCTCCCACTTCTTGAAAATTATTGGTAAGATCTGCTGCATACAAAATGGCTGCTGTGCTGCATCCCCAGAGTGGCTGTGTGTTAGCCAACACTCATGAACAAAGATGATGTGGATATAAAGTAAGTTTAATCCTTTATTCTAATCATTGTCAACAGAGATTCTTTGCTCTTGTGCTTCATAGGCAAAAAAAAGAAGGTCAGAGGCTAGGAATATGAAGATGTCTAATTGCATGTACATAGCTCACCTTGTAAGAACTGTTTGGAGCTGATCTGCACCCAAACTTTAACCTGAATAAGTGAATTGTTTGCATTAAAAATCACCTTTTTGCTGTTGAACCCTACAGAGGGTGACAGAAGGATGTCCTCTGGCTATTAAGGTCTTCCCAAGTAGAAGAAACACCCAGGCTAACATTCACACCACCCTTTCAAGGACATCTCCAGCCTGGGTGACCTCTGGCAATGAACTTTCCTGATAAACATACTACTTGCTGGCCAACATATCCTCAGGCACAGCCAGAATTGCTTTGCCCTTGTCTCACTGCATGCATGCAGTGTCCCAGAAGACTCTGATCTTGTTTTCCAGCCCATCTTCTACCCCAGGAGGTTGCTGTTGTTCATGAGGATGGGGAAAAGCAAAGGGGAGGAGGCTATTTATGGGCCTGTGGCCCAATGTCAATAGCTTGAATTCCATGCCAGATATTCAACACCATGCCTTGTTTAGCCAATGAGGAGCCTTTTCCAACATGGCCACGTCTAGCAGCCCACATCCCTCATGGCCTTGCACCTTCAGCATTCACTGACAAGGCTGAGTCATGCTCAGAGGGGGTGCTGCCAGGATCACTGAGCGCTTCAGCTTTCACAGAACATATCACAAAGGGAAAATTCCTTCCACTTCACTACTGGGGGAAGGATGCATGCTGGAGTGTGCTTGGTTAAACCAAGGCTGACCTTGGCCACAGGCTCAGTGAATACGAGTTCTGCGAGGACAGGGTTGGATCTGAAGTCACATTCCTAAACCATCACGTTCTTCCCAGTCCTTGGCTACAGTGGCTTGTTCCTTTCCACCTCTGCCCAGCCTTAAGACACTGGAGTCTTCATTCTTCCTTTCCAGTCCTTCCAAATTTTACTCGCTCCCTTACTCTTAAATTAACACTTTTCACTAGCTCTTCTTTCCCTGTCCTTTGTACTTTCTATAGCCCCTCATCACCATTACGAGCTGCCATCTTCAGCATGTCCACTAATTGTTGGATGTCCCTGTCCTTTCTCATCAGAAACACACCATCTTGGGAATTAAAATGAGAAAAATCTTTGCTCTCTCCTGCATTTTTTTCCAACTCTGGCTGCAGATTCCTCTGTTCTGGAGGAGTAGCTGCTCCCTCTCTTTCCAGCACCCTTTAGTGACACGGTACTCTGCATACTGGATAGTCTGCCTAAGTGTCTCCATCAAACGTGTGACCCTCCTGTCTATCCCAATGCACATACGAATACATGCCTACATGAGAAGTCTTCTGTGCTGAACCACCATCCCAAAACTGCCATGCTGCCAAAGCCTCCCCCTGTAAGGCAGCTTGTGAGCAGAAGTCCCACCCTCTTACTCTTGCCCAGAGGTCACACCTGAGCACTCCACCCCCTGCCACTACTGCACTGTCACCTCTTGACTCTGTTGTGACATGACCCATTGTTTCTAAGATTTTACACAGGTAAGGAAAATGATCTCCAGGAGGAGCTGACAGAAGCCATCCCCTCAGTGAGCAAAATGTGGTGAAGAGTCCAACCTGGCCTTTTATTCTACTGATAATGTCCTCGCCATCTCATTTCTTAAAATATTTTCAGAAGTAACCTATTCCATGTCTTTGTCAGCATAAAGAAGATCTCCCACGTTTTATTACAGATTGCTAAAATTGAGGTTAGCTATGCCAAAAGTACTTTTCCAAATACAGTCACTGTTTTGAAGGCCAAATTGTTCAATAATGGCCTACATCTGTCGAACAGGGGCAGTACCACTGACCAAGTGATAAATTTAATCCATGAGAAAGCTCAGAGCACATAAACTATATTGTTCCCCATCCAACTAAGCTAGAGAGTAGTTAACTCGCTGTGAAGCCGTTATTTTATAACATCTGAAAAAATGTTCATAATAATGATTCTGTGGAGGCCGTTTTAGAAGTGGGTATAATATTGGAGTGCCTGTGGTAGTGACCCCCTGGGAAGAGCCCCTTGTAAACCATTCATAAACAACATGGAGAGGGGGAGCTCTGTGTGTGGTCTTGACTTGATCTTGCAACTTTGGGAGCTGAACAGCTCAAGGTGGATCCATTTCATAATCACTTTATTTGTTTTGAAATCTCTCAGCATCCTTCAGATGACCTTCATAGGAGTATGAGGCAAGAACTTTAATTATTATTGTACATAAATCTAATGCTTATCACAGAGAGGCCCCCAATCTCTGTTGGAACCTCTATGTATTACTGCAATAAAAACAAAGCAATACTCCCACTAATTACAAATTGAGTATTTAATCTCTCTGTCAGTAAGTCTGATGCTGCCAGCACGGCTCACAGAACTTCCCTGGTAACAGGCAGACAATAAATTCTACAAATGCTACGTGACAGACATCTATTTTGAATATCCGTCTCAGCTCCTTGACTTCCCATGAGTTTCTCAAAATAACTTGGTAAACAACCTGCTAACACGGATGGTGGGAGCACCGCTAAAATTGGTCCCTGCTTGTCCACACAAGCCCTGGGATTCCAGGACTTGGCCAGTCCGAGTTTTTGTGGTCATGCCGGGCATATGAAGTAACATACATTGCAGTTCCTTGGCTAACCTGAATTAATGGTGGCATTCAGACCACCCTGCCTTGTAATTTCAAAAAGGTCACCTCAAAGGCCACTGGTGCAGACACAGGAAGAGACAGTGCTCTTATTTTATACAGCTGTGTTGCAGCAGCAGTGGAAGGAAATAACAAATAACTGTTGATCGAATATTTTTTAAGAGTTTGGTTGTAGAAGCAGGAACCCAAACTGGCAAAGTTTGATATTACCCTTATATCAGAAAGGGGGGTGTTTTGAATAGGCTTTTTATATCTCTGAAAAAGTCTGCCTGCCACTTCACAGAACAAAAAAGGTGTTGTCCTTGCCAGAAGGAGGTAAAATCTCATTTCAAACTTGTTTAACAAAATGCTATCAACTGAGTATGTAGAGGAGGAGCAAGAACAAAGTTTACTTGAAGGAGTAGTATGTGGGCCTTGCCACAGCAGGATGGGATATCACCATTTCTGCTAAAAATACAAATAAAATCCCTTCACAGAGATATAAAACTTCTTAAAGATCTGAATGAAAATAGAAAGAAGAATTATTTACTCAATGGGCAGTAAATGCATTCTAATCCTTCCCTACTTATCTTTTTAGTGTATAATCAATAAAGTCAACACGGAAATAAAAACTGTTACAATTATGGCAATTGTTTCTTGTGCAGCAAAGTCTGACATCATCTAATGGGAGGTTAATTAATAGTTAACTTGGATAGCACAATTACCTAGTGAAACCACATTATTAAACCTCTGGCTGTAACCAGCTTGTAACTTGAGAAGAATTTGCTCATATCTGGCTCTGGCCCGTGTTGGAGACTGGGGACTTTAATGGCTGTGAAGCCACATGGTGTACATCCAGCATGGAATTCTCCTGGTTGAGATCTAAACATCAGTTACATAAACACAGGATTGACTCACAGGAACAGCAAACCAGCCTGCAGCTCTGCAGAAGAGGATGATCAGGTAAAACGTGAACTCTGTTCTCACAGTTGGGGCTTTTCTAATTAACTGGTGTGGTGCCTCAGAGGTACAGGATTTGGAAGATACACTCTCAGCCCAAGCCCACTGTGCCTGGGCTTCTCAGTGATGCTACAACTGTGACTATTGCCCTGAAGTGCAAAGAGCGAGGCACAGAGCTCTTGCTGGGTGACCTGACAGCCATAGGTTCATCCCACGGGGTTTGTGACCCACATGTCTCACTATTTCAAGTCTCAGACGATGTTTGCACAACCTTTGACAGAAAAGGGGATGCCTTGCTACTTAAAACTAGCCAAAAAATTACTCCTCATAATTTCAACAGATGAAGTCCATTTCTAAGACCCAGAGAGTTAGGGGACCTACAAAAAAGCGTGAATAGTCTCTGTTTGTGTCTATGCTACTAAAATAACCAGTGCCTGGAAGAAGTCCTGAGTCCTGGAAAGAGGGATCATCCCTACAGTTAAGCCATTGGAGTGACCCGATTACAGCACAGTCTGGGCCAGTGCCAGCTGGAGTGTCCCCCTGCAGTTTCCAGGCACAGTTTGGGAGCCAGAGGGTGTCCAGGAGCGGGTGGTCCACAGGCAGCCACCCTGTTCTGAGTGCTGAGCTCCTCTGCCCACCCAGTGCTTGGCCTCGTGGGGGTGAGACCCAAGCACATTTTGTGGACTAACACAGACACAGCTTCAACTCCCAGAAGAAATATCTGGCTTAAAGCTCTCAGAAGATATGAAAAAAAGAGCAGATATGCTTAGTACTTCCTGATTAAAAATAAGAAGTAAAACTAACATTTTCCAAAGCTAAAAAGTGGACTTCACTGAGGATAGAAAATTGTCTTCATTGAAATGCTACTAAATGACTTTTATACAAAAACATGTAAAAGTAATTTTATTTTGATTTCAAAAGGAAGAATTTTTATTTTCCTTTTTTGTTTGGTTGGTTGGTTGCTCGGTTTTTATTTTTAGAACCAAGTGTGGTTGTGATTTCACATTCTCTATTTCTTTCTGTTCTGCCTTTCCCCACTGAAATAAAAAGCAGGGAACTGGACTGAAGGGGAGATCTTTGGGATTCTGCTGTCATTTGTTTTTCTTCAGAAGATGGTAGGGAGAAATAAAACATTTCTCTTGCCAAAGAAGAAACGGGCACAAACTCTAGCTGCTAAAAAGAAGATGGAAAATGAGAATGAGAATTTATGGAAAAGAATTCTAGTAGACATAGGGCATGGGCAGAGAGAGGTAAGGCATTGGAAGCAAGGTTGCCTGTAACGGTTGACTGGAGATGAAATCCATCTGGAGCTGACCAGCTGCTTTGAGTGTTTGCTCAAGCTGTACCAACATGACTTGAACAATGAGTCTTCTGCTGGTCCAGGTCCAACCTCAATTCTGTAGCTCAGTCTGCACACTCTGGATGTCTGCATCTCTAACAAAAAAATAATCATCAAGGTGAAAAGAAGGGTTTAATTGGGCATATGGCACCATCAAATGGGAAGGACGGAGACAGAGCCTTCTTTCTATAGCAAGGAATTTTGTTTAGTTTCCTTGAGGAAAAGACACATGCACTGTATAGCAAAAACAAATAGGAAATAATGTGATATTGGTCAATAAAACAAAGAAAGAGGAAAATCCAGAAGGCCAAGAAAGGATGGATACTAGTGTATGATATTAATCAAACCAATTAAGCTCCATTGAATCAATGAAGTCACATGCTTGAGATTGATTTCATTTGCTAACTAAATCCTGGCGCAATCAGGAGTGATTCAGTTTATATACAGACACTTTTCTAGGGAAATCAGAAGTGCTAAACACAGTCTCAGGCCAGATCCTGTCTATTTGCATTTCATATGGGAGAAGACACAACGTAATATGTCAGTTGCAGAATTTGGTTCACTGGTAGAGCTCTAGTACAGAACATTTGTTCTGATCATGAATTCATATCATTTGATGTTGCACTAATTTGACAAATTGAAGAGTAATTCACTTCAGAAAAAGAAAGAATTTTTTTAATGTAAAGATAACTGTCCAGTTCCCCAGTGCTTTGTAAAGTATAAAATTCAGTCTGTTTCTCCCATTTCTAATTTGCAAGTTCCATCTCTGTATTTAGCACAGCAGCATTGCTATGCAAACACTTGCACAGGGGCACTAAGAGGCACAGGCCTGAACAAAAAGCCCTGGAGACAGTGCCTTGGAGCTGAGACATTGTTAAGCATTTTGCCATTTGTGGCTGGTTGTGCTCACATGGTGATTACCCATGCTCTGTTCCAGTTATTCAACTGGAATCACCAACTGAGACTGATACCTTGGTCACTATGTGGTCTGCATCCTGAGAGAATAGAGAGGATTTCACACTACACTGCATTTTGTAAACATTAATTTGTTGCATACAAAAAAAAATATTTTTCTTCATGTAGGTTTCAGAATGTCAAAGAGCCAGAGTTAATTAAGGTTCAATGACAGATTTGATAATATCCAGATTTGTTGGGTTGTGTTTTTTTATGTTGTATTTTAAAGAAGAAAAGCAATGGCCGTTATGTCCTAATTTGTAAACACTTTATTTGATGGTTGAGACTGGAAAGTATGTTAGTGTTGTTTGTCCTGTCAAAGGCTTTGGGATGGTTTGAAGTCTATTGAGTTACATCTGCTGCTATTTATTGGGGGTGGAGGCGTTGCCCCGTTTCTAACATAGTTTATAAAAGGAAGAAAATTTTTTAACTCTGCAATTAGAATTTAATTAGGGGGGCTTTTTCCTCCTACCAAAAATTATTTAAACCTTTCTTTGAACTTTCAAACAGAACATGTATCTTGTAACCCAGAAACCCAAAATGTTCTTCAGTGTTGTGTCTTGCTTGTGGTTGCAAATTCTTGCAGATGTTCAAGTTCAGAAGTGGGCTAACAGCAGGAGAGCTAAGCTCAGAGACCACATTTCTGTCCTTTGCTCGTTCTTACACCATGGAGGCGCCCAAATGTCTTCCCAGGAGCACCCGTTGGGGCAGAGAGCTGCTTCCCACATCCGCTGCTCACAGGACAGCACCCAAACCCAACACACGGATCTGTTCTCTGGCAGTTTTAAGCACAGAGCTGGAAAGCCTGTCACCCCACAGATGCCAGCAATCCACAATTATTAACTTGGTTTTACTCTCACAACACCTTAACGAGGAAGGAAAATTTCATACCTGTTGTACTGGAAACTGAGCCAGGGATTGAAACCAGGTTTGCTGAATACCATCGTAATACCCTGCTCTGTCTGCTGTTTGTCAGCCTTGACGGCATACCTGCTGCTGTGCCAAAGCCAGGACTAAAGCAAAACCTTCTCTTTCCATCTTCCTTCCCTGCAGAACAGACACAAAAAGGGACAACCCGCCATCTGTGCTTTTGAGCACTTCACAGGCCTGCCAGCATTGGGATTTCAGTGTGCAGTTAAATAAGACAGAGTCTTCTCAGGTAAAAAAAAATGTGTTGGAAATTACCCCCTTCTTAAAGGACAACCAAGAAACAGGCAGAGAACAAAGAGAGAGAACAAAGCAGGTACTGAAGAGACCATCAAAACTGTACCAGCAGCAGAGCTAAAGACTTTTAGGGGATACTAGGAGAAGAATTTTTCACCCAGTGTTTAAAGAAAGCCTCAGGATAAAGTGACATTTTAACAGTCAGACCCATAGGCAGGGGACATATACTAAGCAATCATATGGGAACATCACACAAAGGGACTCAGGGATAAAGGAAACAGAAGCAGAGGGGCATCACAAACCTTAGTCTCTTTCCAAGTGGGAAAATTTGGCTATAAAGGAAGGAGAGTGTCAGTTTAGGGAGGTGAGACACAATTTATGAAGTCATGTCTCTTCAGTGTCACTGCCTTGGTTTCCTAAGATTACGGGGAAAAATTTGTCTGTGATACTCAAACTTTATTGAGAACCATAGAGCTGTGCTTTCATCCCTCCACTGTGAAACACCTCTTCTAAAATGTACAACACCACAGACAAATTTTAAAATAATCTGCAGCAAAATTCATGCAGATCACATATTTGTTGTCTTTGAAACCAGTAGGGATCCAGCCTCCTGGTCGAACCTAGAAGTTACAATAACAGTACAAGTCAAATTTATTTTCCCCTTGCAAAAAAGCAAATGCCAGGGGAAAAAATGGTTAACTAAATCATGGGAAAAAATATGCTGTAGTAGTATTTTGTGCGAGCCATAATGCAGGTCTCCTGTGACTTTTTCCTCTTCTGCACTCTGAAATCCCTTATTATTCTGCATTTCCCATACACCACAGACTTTGCTCTTGCAGATAGGAAAAGGAAATCCCCTATGGTCTATGACACAGGAAGAAGTTCTTCCTACTATTTTCATCTTTGATAGAACTAATTCAGAATACGATGAAAAATTACTTTTAAAAGCTTTTATTTAGCTAACCTGAATTACAGCAGTACTAATTTTTACCTGAAATTATTTCAGTCCTGGTCAATGCACTTTGGCCTTCTAACAAAATAATAAATAGGAAGATTACATAGAAAACTGGTGTTTTCAAAGGAATGGTTTCACTGAAATACCAGCATTCTGGGAGTTGTCACTGTGAAGTGCCAGCTAGCCCTGGTAAGTATTTTGGGTTTAGCTTTACTATCAGATGAAGATATGTGAGAGGAATCCAGCCCACTGCTCTAATAACCAGCCTGAGCTCTGCTCTAATAACCAGCCTGAGCTGTCTTCAAAAACAATTTGTATTAGTTATTATACTAATGGGCAATTTAGTTGTTACAATATGAGAAGTGAGTACAATTCCATTTCCTTTTAACTTCGTTTTTGCCTCTTTTAATTAATTTTTATAATTATTGCGGTAGTAATGTTGCTCAGCACTCACACTGATCATAGTTTAAAATAATATTCCCTCGTTTTCCAGGTTCTCAGCCTTTCCTTGGCCTTTCCTTGGCCTTTACGCATTAGTGGAATAAAAAATTCCTAAGAATCTAGTGCGAGAGATACTACAAGCCACCCATCTTCCATTCCACATTAGAAATGTCTGTAGGACACAGGAGGCAGGTGGGATGTGTCACAAAAGCTAAGTTAAACTTCCAACAAGCTAGTCTGCCTTTAAGAAATTACAGAGTCCAGGAAGAGCAATGGGTGGCATGAAGCCTTATTTACCTCATCTCCTCGCCCAATCCTTGCATTACTTTGGGTAAAACCATAGAATCCCCCAGCCACACTTGAAAACTCCTACATTACACTCTTAACAGACTCAGAATTGCAAAGAGATTCCTCTTGAAGAGCTGCTGGGCACAGCCCAAGCAGCCCAGGGAAAACAGTCCAAAACATATTTATTTCTTGCTGAAATCAGCATCCCTGATATGCTTTTAGGAACCATCAGAAAATACTGCTTTCTGAACTGCATTCCTTGAAAACAGTGCTTTATTTTTAGAGAGTTTTTTAATCTTAAATATGCCCAAATATACCCAAACCCAAACAGCTTGCAAAAATCAAGACAGAATATCACAGCAGTTTATTAGAGAAGGTGATGAGTGTTAGATAACAAGTGATCCATTAAATATTTTGGTCTTCAGTGTAATGAATACTTCAAAACAGTCACATGAAAGTTAACAGTCACCATAGAAAGTGACATATGCTTACACAGGAGGAACAACAGGATATACATTTAACACACTTTATTAGTAAAATCTAAAAGGCATTGAAATCCCAGCATGTTAGCATACTCACAAACTCAGTGACTTTGTAAGAATCAAATGACTTATTAAACACGCAGTTCTTGCAAAAACAGCTCCTTCTTTAACTGTTTGTATTCTTTTTAGTTTTAAGTACCTTCTCATCCGTGTAGTCTATGTCACAGCCTTGAAATTTCTTTTTCTCATGAGTGATCCCAGATTTGCTTCATTTCTACATCACAGAGTCATCTTAGCCACAGACGTGCCAAGTCTTCCCTTTGTGAGGATCTCATAACAAATGGACTAACCAGGAGACTTGAAACTCCAACATCTCATCCACTTCACAAATGTACAAAATATTAAATTTTTGTGCTAAAGAATTAATGCACTTAACTTCACAAAGAACCACTGACCTCCCTCTCAAAATATTCCATTAAACCTTTGCCTCCAGAATCATTCCTGTTACTCCAAATATACCTATGTCTGTTAAAGAAATGAAGAACTATTTTTGACAAGCATCTCAGAATTATGTTCCTGGGTTAATAATTCAGCATTAAGTGTTGTGGTGTAACAGGCACTGTCACTTAATCCTCAAAGGTCATGGTCTCGCTGTGATTTAGAGCCTTTAAGTGAGACAGAATAACAGTTTTAGGAAACATGCAGGTGTGCTTTTTTTCAGTTTTATGGAAAAACTCTGCAATCTGTGACTGCTGTGAAAACCTATTCTGGACCCATGGATGTAAGCCTTTCTCTCTCACCCATCCCTCCTGGAGCATGAGGATGCTCGTGATGCACATAAGGATAGCAATCATCAGCTCCACGTTAGGATAACAACCACAACTAAGACTCATACTTCAAGCTTCATTTGTATTTATCAAGTGCTTTCATAAATTTGAGGTCAACAGCTTTGAGGGCTGGAGAGGATTTCTTCTGGCCATGCTAGGAGAAGTTTCCTCTCCCTGCTTCAGTGCACCAACACCTATCAACCTTAAGCTGTACAATCGCCGCAGACAAGAGGCTTCCCATTCTCTGCCAACAGCACTGAGTTTTGACAAGAGGAATATTCCTTCCCATCCTGGAAAGTGATTAAAATGTGACAGTGATGAACAGGAGATTGGGTGTAATCTCTGCGAAATCTATGAAATGTGTCTTGGCTCTGGAATCCGAGTGCATTTACTCACTCTTCAGAGAGTTTGGTTACTGCCTTCTCAGTCACTGATCACTAATATAATTAACAGGCTAAACAAATGTGACAATTGGCTCCTACTGCACTTTCTCCAAGATGACACTGCTCAGAAAGGATCAGTTACATTTATTACCAAGGGACAGTTGGATCAGGTATATTGGGTCTGGCTGAGATGGAGTGAATTTTCCCATAGTACCCTCACAGTGCTGTGCTTTGTATTTCTACCCAAAAAGGTGTTGATAACACACCGGTGTTTTGGCTCCTGCTGAGCAGCGCTGGCACAGCATCAGTGCTGTCTCTCCAACATTCTGGCTGGAGGTGGGCAAGATCTTGGGAGCAGACACAGCCAGGACAGCTGACCCCAACTGACCAAAGATATTCCATACCATCTGACGCTGGCTCAGCAAAAACAGCTAAAACAGAGGAGGGGGAGGAGACAGGGCATTCATTATTACTGTGCCTTGTCTTCCAGGGCAACCAGGGCACATAGTGAATACTCACCAGGAAGTGGCTGAACATCACCTACTTATTGGAAGCAGAGAATAAATCTTCTGTATTCCTTTGCTTCCGCACACAACCTTTGCTTGCACTTTTATTAAACTGCCTTTATCTTGACCCACAAGGTTTTTCCATCTTACTTTCTTCCTCCTTCATCCTGCTGAGGACAGGGAATATGATAGCATGACTTGGTGGTGTCCAGCCAATGTCAACCCATCACATCAGGAAATCTGGTTTGCTTTATAAGAGGTATGAGACTAGACTGAGGAAGTTAGAAGCTGTTATAGAGCTGTCTCTCTTGGTTTAAACTAAAAGCTGATTTTTAGCCATGCTTCTCCAGTCTCATGTCATTGCATCATTCCTTTGAATCCATCAGAGAAAATAAGGAAATGCTGCTTCATATCACATCTGTGTTGTAGATGATAACATGGGGTGACATCCCCAGAGAGAGAATGGCATGGGGGCAATGGCACCTCTGCAAAGAATCACTTCAGTTGTGGGACTTTGTAACAGTAATTTCAGTCCTACTTGACTTTCTCATCTCTCCTTTTTCATCGTGTTCTAATCCAACCTCACAATTTCTTGCAGTTCTAGTTCTCCTCCTGGACTAATAAAACTGCACTTTCAGTTACTAGTGACCTGTCAATATTTCTAGGTTCTAATAGACAAACATGACCAACTCAATGCTTCCCCAAATATCTATGGCACGGTTTTAACACCTTGAGGATTCATGTTCTCCAGAGAAGTCAATGAGCTCTGCAGGTACCTCCTCTTAAGTAGGTAGTTGTAGAGAGCAGCCAGGTCCTCCTGAGCCTCCTTTTCTCCAGGCTAAACAACCCCCAGTCCCTTCAGCTGCTCCTCATCAGACTTGTGCTCCAGACCCTTCCCCAGCTCCATTGCCCTTCTCTGGACATGTTCCAGCATGCCCATGTCCTTCTTGTAGTGAGGGACCCAAAACTGAACACAGTACTCAAGGTGTGGCCTCACCAGTGCTGTGTACAGCAGCCCTGGGCACTCACACATAAAAGCACACAGAGCAGTTATTCAGTGAGATACAAGGTCGGGCTCATAAGAGGCTGCCTTAATGCTCTTTCCATCTCTGCAGTTATTTTAAAGAAATAATGTATAAGGCTTAAGTATGGAAAAGATATTACAGAGTCCAGTAAAATTTTGGAGGAGACATCCAATACATCTGAAATATATGTACTTCTATTCTGTTCTTTGTCATTTCACTGCCATCCATAGTGATGTGGTGAGCACAAGTTCAATGTTCATTGACATTCAACAATGAAAATCCATTAATCAAACCTTATAAAGAAATAAGTAAAATGTAGAAGCCATAAAAAATGACAAGCTTGACTTCTCCAAATTTATTTTCTTCCTCTATATAAATCAGAGTTCAGTTTACACTAATTGTTGTGGGTTGAATGTAAAAGGTATGGCTAAGCAGCCACTGAATGTTTGAGCTTATTTCAAATATTTGGACATATTTGGTAAGATTTTCAGACCCTGCTCCTTCTCTGTCTCTTCTGCTCTGTGGGAAGGCTGTTTCTTAACAGCTTGACAGCCCTCTTTAGATTTCCCCTGCATTGGGTTGAAGTGGTATAGGACACAGGGGGGTTCTCAGCCAGCCTTACACTTTCAGGGCTTTAGTTAATCACTTTCTTTCCCTTCCCTCCTATCCAGATGACACATAAATGACAGAGAAATTACATTTAATATCTTATTTGCAGACTTTATAAGAAGTAGATTGGGAGTTCCTTGTATCATTCCCAACAGAAGAAAGGAATCCACATAGTAAATACTTTTCTATCACTGGGAGTATTTCTTTAAGTTGCAGAACATTGTGCTGTCCATATCATCTCTAAGATAATCTTTCTTCAATATTTCTTCTGGTTTTACCCTCAGTTAAAGCTGACTTAATGCAGAAATTAGGAAAGCTTCTTCTAGCCAGTGACACGTCTACTAGAGGGAGACATGAAGGATTTTCATTTCCAGGGCTATTGTTGGAGCAACTTCTGAGGGGTGCTAGATAAGGTTACTGGGAAAACAACAGCAGGATTATCTTGGCCCAGAGAAAAACTGTTGCCTAATCACAGGAAGGTCTAAATCTAGCCCTGATGGACAGGCAGAAGGGAACAGCATCTGGTCCTCACGTCACAGAGGGGATATGTCTCAGTGGCATCTTGCACAGAAATGAAAAATACTTCACTGTGGCAACACACATCTTGCAATAAATGAATATACTGAAACAGAGGGAGTTTGGGTAGGGAAGGCTCCTGTACCCTTTATTCATCCCTTCAGCTGGTGTCTTTCTTTTGTTGCTGCCTTTCTTCCTGCATCATCTCAGCCAGGGAATGGGTATGGGCGAGAAGAAAGGAAAGCCCCATGGATGCACCTTTGTCCAAAGGGTGAAGAGGGAAGAAAGGAAACAGGAAAGCAGCTGAACCTGTTGGGACCTCTCCATCACCTTTTGACTCAGAAGTTGTCTACCCAAATGAACAAAGTCAAAAAAATATATCTGAGGAGCCTGTTCCTGCAACTGCAGATTCATTGCACGAATTTGTGCAATTTGTTAAAATCCTCTGTATCAAACATACCCTGTTTGTAAAATGAAGCTAGGAGGTGCTGTCCTTTAGAAAGAATTTTCAAACCCTCATACGAAAAGTACTTAGCTGTATGTCTCAATTTTACCCGTGCAGCTGTCCTGCTCAATTTATTTCTTCCTGGAGAAAGTGGGCTCTACAAAATAAGATAATGCATTTTCTTGGCTGTGTTCCTCTAACACATGAATACAGTCCCCAGCCCCACTGAACATCGTAGCAGACAAGCAGAAGACTTTGTTTGCAAAGTATTTTTGTCTTAGACAAGCAAAGGAAATTAATTGTTTTTCCATACAGTCCTTTAGTCAACAATGAGCTCATGCACAGTATTGAAACCACACCCCTTCAAGATCTACATATATCATATTTTATCTATATTTTATCTATTCTGCACTTCAGCAGCCCTCTCTAAAACCCTTCAAGAGTCACAGATTTTGACTGGCTTTGGATTAGACCATAGATATCTTAGCTATCATATAGCCACTCAACTGCATGAATTTCCATTATTATCTGAAAACAAGAGCCTCACTTAGAAATGGGAAAAATTTTTATACCTTATTCTCTAGCTCTGTTCCCCAAATCCATTCACACCTGCCCACAAAGAACAGCTGCCACATCTCCCCCCAAATATACAGTGCCCACCTGAAGTTTTAAACCTCTAGCAAAATATTGTTAGGAGACAACATAAAAAGTACTCAAGAAGAATTCTCTGCAGCTCACAGTGAACTTCACTGCTCTTAGAAAATCCAGACACCACCTTATTTGCACTTGAGCACCCACGTCTGGGTACCTGACTGGCAAATCAGGTCTAGAACCAGCAGCTGGAAAATGGTGGATAGGAATGAGCTGTTCCATATTGCCATGGAAGCATCCCAAGAGGAAAAAAGCAAAGAGAATGGGATAGGGCTTACAAAACCCATCCCTTGGTCTCATAATGCAATGTGCTCTGAGAATCACAATTTTGATACAGCACTCTGCTATATCACAATGTCCACAGCACTGAATTCTCCTAAGATTTCAGTCCCATCAACACATGATGAAAGCAACAAATTTCCCTTGAAATCAATACACATAAATAGCTGCTTGTGGTTAACCAGGCTGCCACAGCTCCTTGCACCTCAATAAGGAATAGCTTTTTTCTGTAAGCATAGGAAAATACCAGGTGAAATATTGAAACCTTGTGCCACAGTGAGATGTAAGAGGTCTTTTCCAAAGAAACCAAACTTTTGCAGAGCTCATCAGCATTTCTGGAATCTGACACTGTCCAAGGGAACCAACTTGAAATGCAGGCTCCTCTTGGTGAAGTGGGATGGGTAGGAAGTGTTCACAAAATGTAAGACTTCTGTCCAAGAATTAGGCACTAATTTAAGATCTAAGATATTAATAAAATCCTTCTGTGACACATGCAGTCACAGACACTGGAATTTGTCTAACAAACCTCTCTTAAGGATGGTGCTAAAGTTTCTAGGCTACTTCTGTTCTGTGGAGGCTCCAGGTCTAAGCAGCACTTCATGAGGATAGATCCAATCCTCTATTTAATGGGGATGGAACAGCTATTGCAACTGCAGAGATTCATAAGGATTAATTACCTTTTTGTTCTTTCAAAGAGTGTTTCTGTTTCTTTTGAATGTACCTTTGAATACTTGAGGTTCTTATGACTATGCCAAACATTAGCATACCCAGTAGCAAAAGACTTACATAGACCTGGTACACAGTGGGAAAAGAAGGCGGATCTTGAAAGGCAAAAGATTTTGCCCTACTAGTAAAGGCAGAACAAACCACAGCCTGCTATATGGAGCTGGTCTTTTGCATGCCAGCTTTGGGGTTTTTTAGTGAATACAATGGAATTTCTTTCTGTAAGACAAAAGCAGAGAACATGATCTGGTAGCCACATGGTAAACACAAAAGCAAATCACAGAGGATACCCTCCTCAGAACGGGTGGGCACATTACAAGGGCTGTGTCTTTGCTCCCTTGCATCTCATCAATCTCTGAAGCAGTAGGCAGAGAAGGAAAACTGCATGTGGTATGCTCTTTCAGCCAGGAGAAGAGAAGGATTATCAGGATATGGAGGTTGAAAGCAGCTGACCCACCATCCCAGCCCTCCAGCAGCTCCAACAGCTGATTAGTTTCTTTGTGGTAGAAGGTACTACACGGGGAGAACACCATGGCCCAGAAATGCCTGGCATACAGAGCTGTGCATCAGCTTTGCAGAACCACTCCTGCCCCATTGCCAAACCTCTCTTCAGCTTCCAGCACCAAAAAGATTCCATCATCACACTTCAGAGCAAACCACTCTTTCAGTATTTCAGCCTGCTACTGGTGCATTACTGTCAGTTTACAGGTACCAGGCATTCTGGGAGGAGCTACCAAGAATTGGCACCATTCTGGGAGGAGCTACCAAGAATTGGCACCATTCTGGGAGGAGCTACCAAGAAGTGGGAAAGTTGCCATTTTTCCTGGAGTTTAACACAAGAAAGGATTTTCTGTTTTCACCTTTAGCTTTTCTGCTTTTCTTTGCTTCACTGCATATGCACATGAAGGCCAGACACAATAACTGCAGTTTAAGCAGCACTTGCTGATCCACTTTCTCCTGCCTATTCTTTCACTAGTGTTAAATTCTAGAGACTTTATCTAACCCTGAAACAGGTTTAAACCACAGAGAGTAGTTTGGGGATACACTTCTTTCTTTGTTTTTCTTACTTCTTCCCCTTCTGAAAGGGGAGGAAAGGGCATAGGAAAAGGATGAAGCAGTGGACGACTTTAACTATGGCTAAGGCAGATGCAGTCCCTCTCTTATAGCTTATACACATGTAATTGGTAACAGTGCTTGGACCTTGGACTAAAACTACAAATTTCCTCTTATTTAGCCAGTCCTCCCCCCACACCCACCCAAAAGGCCCTAATCTAAATCAGATCTGAGTATTCAGGAAACATACAGGCCACTACAATGAGCAAAGTATTTGCGAGTCATCCAGAAACTCAATTTCCTTCCTAAAGGAGTAGCACAACAGGGCTTATTTTGTAAGGAGAAAAAAATCCCTTTTTGGTTGCCTTCACTAAGTTTCTGTCTCTTTGGCTGAGCCTCTCTGGAGCATCCAGGAGCTGAGGACAACTGATTCACTTTCTAATTATTTTTTTATCACTACCTTGTTCATTTCCAAATGTGGAAAAAAAATCTAGCATCACAGTGCTAACACCAAATAAAAACTTTAGTCATTTCCACCCTCTCAACAGTAAAGAGAGAAAAGTGATGATAGTAGAATTTTATTGGCTTTATTTAAACAGGCTTCTTCTCCCCCAACAATACTGTGCGACTACTATAAAACTTTTCTGACACATTACTTTAAACATTAGCGCATGGACATGCCAGCTCTGCACTTCAGGAGCTACAGCTCAATGCCAAGAGCTATTAGTCACATTAAGAAGTCTCTTCACAACACAGCAGATAGAGAGGACAGTGTCTGAGTCCTCCTGCCTTCAGTGCTGCCCTGTGCCCTGTCACCCTCCCTGGCTGTGGCCAGCCCATACACAGGGCAGCTCAGAGAGCTTTTCTGCCAGCAGTTGGAGGCATGAGAGGTTTTGGGGAGCAGGAACTTTCTTTCCCCTGGTTTTAAGGTGGATGCCTCAGCACAGCTCCACAGGGATTGCTGCAGCCAGCTGAGGACAAGTGCTGAGAGAAGGGAAGAACAATGAAGTTAAGCAAACAAATGTCTCGTCTAGGTCTGGGGAACTTCTAGTCTAAATACATCACTATCCTCCTTCGGTATACATGTGTGTGCCGCTCCTCAGGACAAACGGGGCCTTTCTTTTCAGGCCCTGTGACTTAGGCAAGGATTGCACAGCTGGGAGGATGGCTTGTCTCCTCTTATTAAAACCACTTCTTACAAGTGTCGGCTGTGTCTCCGTGTTCCTCTGAGTCACTTCTTCAGAGGAAGGAGAAAAACAGAAAATATTTTAAGACCCGATCTATCATCTTTATGCACTTTTATCTATATTTAACCTGGTATGGTGTGAGAAAAATCTATCTAATGTTATTAAAAATTGTGATTTATTAAGTAACCGTTCTCGGTGTTTATCTCTCTACATTTTTCCCCATGTACGGGTAAAAGCAAGAGATTCTGAAATGGCCAGAGCACTGCTAAGCAAAGACACAGCCTAGACAAAGCAGAATATTCCAGAAGAGACAGAGGAGGCAGTATCCAGAGGGAATCAAACAAACCACGTATATGACTGAAGAGAAGTCTTAATCATACCTATAAAAATAGTAATATCAGTGGGTTGATTTTTGTTTGTTTCTTTTACTTTTGCATTTAAAACAAGCACATTCTCCCGCTGCTCTTAGGCAGTGCCAGTTTGTAGCATAACACACATGCTGAAATACAATATGGAAAACCTGTACACACACTGCATAAGAGAAGCTACAATCTGCAAAAGTGAAGGCTGCATCCATATATCAATTGAAATGACCTACAATTCAGGGAGTAATTGTTTTGAAACAATCTCACATGAATTCACCTTCACAAGATTAGAGGCTGATGTCACCAGGAGGGTGAAGTCATCAGCAATGACTTAAGCTAATGGGATAATGCCAGAAAAACTCGATCAGTCTGTTGAGAAGAGCTTAACTCCTTCCAAGCAACAAGGAATGCTGAGAACTATTTACCTCTTTTGTTTGCAGCATTTCCTGAGTGGGTTTTAGCACAGGAAAGCTCACGATTGACTAATGGGGACAGGGAATGAAATCTCCTTCCTACAGCGTGGCTGATGATCTCTGTTTGGAAATTTTAAAGCCATATGTCTGAATTTAAGTCAAACTTCAAGACAGAGAAAACTGGCAGTAAGCTGTGGGGATAAATTTGTGATGTACAGTCGATTCCAGCAACACTAACTCATGGGAGTAGTCCCTGCTCATTTTAGGTCACCGACACAGCGGGATTCGGCAAGGGACTTGGGCTCAGCTTCACATTCATTAGAGACAAAGATGTGGAGCAGAGACATGGCCTGTGGTGACTGTGGCAAGCTTTTCCCAGACATCACAAGCAAACCAAGCTGCCCGTAGCTGCACGTGGTGCGGCTGACGCCAGGCCATGCCAGGCAGCTGTGCCAGCTCAGCACGTGTCGGGAGTCTTCCTGAGGTAACAGCAGAGCACATGATTTAGAGTCAGTGGCATTAAAAACGATTGGAGTCATCGTGGAAAGTACAGATATTTTTGTTTGACTGTGTAATGCGTGCCTGTGTGGGAGTGGTGCGAGCTTGTTCTATTTCCAGCCTGTGAATACCGAGGTGTGACAAGCCCGCTTCACTGCTCCTTCGGCGAGTGGTGCCGGCAGTGCCACTCCCTGGCGACAGCGAGGAGCTCGGGCACGGCACAAGCCCTCTGAAAGGGCGCTAAAACCTCTTTGGGAGGGCCACAAAGCTCACTGGCTCCTTGCACTTGGATTCAGCAGCCCAGGCAGGGCACACAGGAAGGATTTGCTGTTGTGGTCAAGTGGCCTTTGCCAAGCTGGTGTGCAGGCTGCTTTTGCTCCTGATGTGGATATTCTCGATGCACACAGTGGATGTGGCACCTCAGGCAGCTCATTAACAGCCTTTGGCAGAGCCCCCAAGCCCCACCTTACCAAGCTACAGCTCCACACACAGTTGCAGAGCCCAGGTGGGCTCCAACTCTAATGAAGCCTGCTCTGCTCTAATCTGATCCTTCTGAAATAAGATTAGAACTTGTCCCTCTGTCTATCTCAAATGTTTTAAAGCTGAGTGTTTTCCTTAAACCCCTCTTACTCTGTAGCCCTCTTATAACTCATTTACTTCATAAAGCTTGAAAGAGAAAAACATTCTCTCACAAAATATGTCTATGTTTTGAGTTGAAATGCTGAAGGTTAAATGTTGAAAGGTTCTCTAACAGTACACACTGATTGAATTATAAATACGGGGATGCACAAGTCCAGCCAACATGACATATCAATCCTAAAAGATCTTAAGTTATGGTCTTTCCAGAATGGCTCAGCTGGTAGCCTGTAGGCCAGATGTTGCTAAGGAGGCTAGCCCACCATCTTTTCCACAAAGGAGCTAAAGAATGGCTATTTGGCCAACAGGCAGAGGCAAATGTCCCCTGTGCCTGCCCAGCTCTCAGATCTTCCACTGCCACAGATACATGGGACTCCAGCCTGCTCCTGAAAGACAGGCAGAGAAGCCAGGGCTGCCAGTCCCTCTGGCCAGGTCACTGCAGCTCACAAGGAGGAGGAGATCCCAGAAATAATTTGCAGCCCTTTTGGCCATCAAAATGAAGTCATCTGCACTTAAAAGATCTATGTTTTAGCTTCAAATAACTTTATGTTTAACAGCATGTTTTCCCAAGCAGGAAGTATTTGTTGAAGAAAAACACCTGCAGCTGCAGAGTAAAGGACTCTACAGAATTTTAGGGCCAGGTTGTCCTTGTTTCACAGGACCCACACTGTACCAGACAGAGAAATATTGAGTGGTTCAGCAGTGTATTGCAGGCAAATATAATATCCTTCCTCTCTTCCTTTTCCACTTCATTCTCCATTCTGGCAGATCAGTTTCAAAGCAATCTCTCCACCCTGAAAATGGGCTGACAAAGATAGAACTGACCACAGTCATTTGAGCAGTAGTAGAAGACATCTTCTGCACAGGTAATTCATGCCTATTTTGAAGAAATCAAGAATCCATGGATTGGGATGTAGGTCAGTTTTTGCCCTTTCTATTTTGGCCTTGCATTGCTTACATTTGCTTCTTCCAGGCAAAAAATCTGTTTTCCTTATCGCACTGGAGGGAAGACAAATTTCTCAGTGTCCGAGAGACAAATTTTGAGCTGTATAGCATGCTTGCAATAAAACAACAGATCAGGGCAAAGCTAAGAGTATTGCTAAGGTTTCCAAGGGGTGGGAACTACTATGCCTTCATCCCAAGCCCATCCTGACTCTGTATCCAAAGGAGAGTGGTCCTGTAGGGCTTCCTGAACTAGCACAGTTGGATGCTTTGTCTACAAATCTCTGTAGGGTCCTAATCAGGTGCTATACAGTTAAATGAAAAAGAGCCACCAAATTCTGCAGTGCCATAGTTGGGCAGAAGTGCAGTGGCCTGAACTCCCTTTACACCAAGTGAAGGTGAGGGAGCTCCTCCACAGCTCAGTGCACCAGAAGGCTTCCTCAGCTTCTAAAGGTGCCTATTTCTTTCCAGCGATTGCAGAGGGCCCTGGGGGACTGAGCTCCTGATGGAGGTGGCACAGGTAAGCACCTGAAGTTTCATGGGGGGTCACCAGCACTTCCTCTCCAGGGAAAGCAGCCAGCACACACTTTGCTCTCACAGTCTGGGACAAGAGCTTGTGGTTCCCAGTTCCTCAAGAGACAGTCTGGACTTTTCCTTCTGATAGAGAACCGTTGGGACCATCTACCTCCTTGGCTGAAGGGAAGAGAGGAGGCAATTCTGCCTCTCTCATTATTCTACTGTGCCTTATATAGTGGCCCATACTGGAAACTTATAAAAAATATCAAGACCTTATATTCTGTAAATCAAGTCCCAAAAAAGGAAATTTCTACAATCTTAATTACAATTTGCTGTAGGAGGTCCAATTCCAGCCAGTTCTCCAAAGCTTGTGGCAGCGGGCTTATTATTCTAGCACGCTTGATGGAAATACAAAATTGCATATCCTTCTTTGTAAGATGACTTCTCAGGCTCTGGCGCTCGCTGGCTGTCAGTGGATTATATATTGGATTTTTCTGTCAGCATGTAATAAAAAGGAAGTTTTAAAAAAAAATTAAAGCAATACATGAAAATAATTCCATTCATATTAGGTATTTTAAAACCCACCAGCTAGTTTTGGGCTGCCCATGTATGGATAACTGAATGAAAAGTAAGAGGTCTTCAACCCCTCGCAGAGCTATGCAGTGGCTGGCCATTAATTTCATTTTTATGCTACCAGGGAGAACTGGGGATTTCCTGCTACCAGCAGTGCTCACACACTGTAAAGGATTGACTCTAGATTTTGGCCACCTTAAATACACAGTGCTAGGGTAACTGGCAGGAGAAGCTTACACTGTGTTTTCTCCCAGTGCATTCATCAGAAGGCATTCCCCATGTTGACTGGATGAGATTAGCCAGCGAAACACCAGGAAATTACTGTGGGGATGTCTTCCCCTTCCTCTTTCTCCTTCCCCACTACCTCAAGCTTCATGTAACAGAGCAGAACCATAAATGACTGTCCTAAATGCCTTAGCAGTGTCCTTCTCAGAGCTTGCTGCCCACCACGTCAGGCTATTTGAACTACCAATGGGTGATATTATCCAGTCTTCACCAAAAAAACCCTACAAGCAAATTCAGCTGTTCTGGTCCCTGATGGATCCACCAGGATACAGTGCACACCACTGCATATCATGCAGTACAAGGGACATCTTTTTTGACTACATCATCTCATTCCCTGCCCCCACATCATACAGGAAACAACTTTCACACAGCCAGTAGAACTGATAACCTCTCTTCTTGAGAAGGCAGCTCCAAAATGGTTAAATAAGTCAATAAATCTACTTTACTGGTAAGATTTTAGAGAACTGGAAAGGGTAGAAGAGTTAGTCCAACCACATGCATCTACTCTCTGACTTGGCAGAAAATTTTCAATTATTAGAACATGCTTGAATTAACAGAGCTACTTAAAAATGATCCACAGCTCATATTGTATTTAGATCTGTACAAATAATCTGTTCTTCAGTCCCTTGACAAATGAACAATAATGAACAGGAACAAAACTATTTTGAGTCGAAAGTTATTAATTTTTAAGTGCAATTTAATTCCTGCACTTAAAGATAGGTACTTTTATAAACAAAATACCTTTCTGGAAACGAAGAAGCATTTTATTTAGAAAACAACTTTTAAAAATTTTTAAAGGAATCAGCTCTTTTCCAGACAAAATAATTTGATGATGTGAACAGAAATTTTGCCAGCAGCTTCAATAACCCAAATCTGGGGTTTGGGTGGGGTTTTTTTGGGGGGTTTTGGTTTTTTGCATATATATTGAAAGACCAAAACACTGCCCTCAGCTCTGGTTGCAGCTTTAGTCCGAAAAGATGTCCATTTTTCCCTTCCCTTTGTTGGACGTGGCATATTTTTCTTTACTTGCTCTTTGTATCTTTCATGATATAAAGGGAATTTGAATAGTAAACACTGAAAAGAAAAGCTTGCTATTTGTTATCTGATCTTTAATCCCAGCTTTCCCCTTTGTACATTATGTCTAGGGAGCTATGTTTTTCAAAAACATAAGGGAAACTCATCTGCTAATCTGTCAACAAGCCATTCATCTGTAATGTCTGCTCTGCATTTGTTTTGCTATGTCACCATGCACCGAATGTTTGATGCAGACGTTTTGACACAAGTGGTAGAGCAAAATGAAATTTGCTGTTTCCTGACGCCACCACCCTCAAAAGATTTATTTAAACGATAAAATCTGGCCTAATTTTTAAAAATAACAGAGTGCCCCATGATGATGCATGACTTCCCAATACCTCCAGTCAAGGTGTTGCCTTGCTGGTTTAAGGAAATTTCACCAGCAAACCTTTTATACCACGTAAAAAGATACAGAAGAATGATTTCACTCTGATTTCCACATTTATGTTGGAATCCAACGCACAGCTTCTGTTAAAGAAAAGTAGAAAAGATAATTTGCAAAAGACACCTCCCAGATGAGAACTAGTCCAAACACTCAAAGCCAGAACTGAAACGCTCCTGTCTGTTCCCATATGTTGCACCACTAATTGTGCCAGACATCTCACCACCTGAGAACGGATGGAAAGACATCTGCTTCCTTTCAGACAGCACCTTACACCAAGCCCTAGGCTCCTGCTCACTCTGTCCACTTTCTTTAACTGCTTCCACTTCAGGAGAGGAGAAGGAAAAAATCCAAATCCCTCTTTCCAGCAAATATTACGTGGGCAGTGTGACTCATGCAGGAATGGTTGGTAGAACACTCCAAACCAAAGATTCAGGTTCAGATTATACTGTCAACAGGTCAGTATATATTTTAAAGGGTATGTAAAGGCATATGAACCTACCTCACCCGGGGTAGGCTGGCTGGCTGGATAACAGGATGCAGTCTTTATTTGAGATACCTTGCAGTATGTGGGAAAGGGCCATGGCTACATCACCTGCTAGTGGGTGGGGTCCTGGCACAGGCAAATCATAAAGTTAGTTCATCCCATTGAATTTCACTTATGGGCCCCTTAAAGTCACTGGGTTGAGACAGGCTCCTCCTGGAAGCAATGCTTTGCCTTAGGGGCCTAAACTTAAAGAAGATCACATCCTAAAGCACCTCTTTCTCTGCAGGCTCTTGAAAACCCCTACCAACTGTCTTAGACCAGATGTCTAAATGTAGATGGAATCAGCTCAGCCATAGTGCCAGCATCAGTTCTATTTATTTATTTATTTATTTATTTATTTATTTATTTATTTATTTATTTATTTATTTTTATATATTATAACATTATCTCTTTTTTTAATGTGCATTTCTAACCATCTGCACACAAAAGGATCCTCAAAAATATTTTGGTTTAAATTTACAATGGAGAGAAATATGTCACAGTCACACTACGAAGCCTGGATGAGGTGCCCTCTGAAGCCATACAGGAATGGGCTTTTAGGCATGAGAAAACCCTCAACCTGTAGAGGCATAAAATGAATTCACAACTGTGAAGATGATGCCACCTGGACTACTTCCAGAGGCATGAGGACCATCATAAATTACCATGTGGCTGCCAGCCAAGAGCTTGCAGCTGAGGCAGGTTTTCTGCTATCCAGCTGGGAGGACGAAGCACATCAGGAGAGGCAGACTGGGAGCCAGGGAAACAAGGAGAAAAAAAACAGGAGAGCAAAAGACTAATGACTTCTAGCACTGAGTCTCATTGTGTGACTAGGTTCAGTAGCTAGGAAACATAGCAGTACTTTTACTACTTTATACCACTTCATCCTCTGATTCAGATCAGCTTTTCAAGTCATTGCATCTCTGCATTTCTGTAAGCATGACCATGCTTGACTCTGTTTCATTTCCTATTTTGACATCCGCAATTTCTCAGTGTGTTCATTGCATGAAAAAATTAATATTAAGCCAAAAAGCCATTTTCTGGAATGGCTTTCACCACTATATGAGAGTTGTGGAGAATGAGACTGCCTTTGTTTCCTTCTTCTTGAGTTAGGTGGATACAAGGATAGAGAGCAGTAAGTCTCTTGGGAGGAACCACTTAAGAGGTTTTTACTCTAAATATATGATCTGAGATATTGGAGGGAGAACTACCAACTTTCTACTTACCTGTGCCAGCTACTCTCATGATTTATATATATGATACACAAGTGCTGATAATACCAAATATGTCCCTCCTCTTCATACAACTGTTATTATTGCAGCTTATCCAAGAAGTGTAAATTAACAGGGGAAGGAACCATAATTATCTGAAACATGATAGCAAGCATAGCTTTTCTGCTCAGGGATTTTTAGTCATTTTCCCATCCCTAAATCTGCTCTTGTAAGTTTGGAGAGCTCTGTGGATTTTCAGTTCCCTGTCACACTGCACAGCCAGTTCAAGGTAACAAAATTAAAGAAGTGCTCTGGCTGCTTCAGCCATTTCAGTCTGAGAATGACTTGGTTTCAAATCAGAAAAATCATGACAGATCCATTAAAGAGAACCATCCATGTGACTGCTAAATAACTTAAAGAGGAAATTAAGAACTAGCAGATGGCACAAGAAGTTGTATATGGCTTCATAAGCACCAATTTAATCTGCCTGACTTTTCCCAAAATTCATAAAGACACCAATCATGTAAATCAAGATGAAGTTGTTCTGCACCAATCAGTCCTTTCCTGGATGTGTTTTAAGTTTGAACTGTTTGAATTGCTTTGCATCTCTGGGGCTTGTCTGGGGAAGGAAGTATTAAGCCCCAGGGAAAAAAACCAGTGTCCAGGTGCACCTCCAGCAGTCTAGAGAATGGCTGTGCATGGCACAATGCTTTTCTGTGGGCCATTCCAAATAATACTGACCTTTCTTCCTATTGCCATGCTGCATTGCAGACTCCTGTCTACTGTGTCATCCTCTGACATGGCTTTCAGCACTTCACCTCCCCTTGGAAACTTGCATTTGCAGTCCTTTTTCAGTGTCTGCTTCCCAGAATTCATTCCATTTCAATATTTCCTCCCCATGCATCAATGGGTCATGAGGGTAATCCTTCTACATCCATGGGTCTCAGGAGTTTTTAATTCTTCTGACTGAATGGATGCACCTACTTTAGGGTTTCAGTTTGGATTGGGAGCATGCTTTGAAGTGAATCTCCACATTGTCCCCACATAATGTGCCTTGGTTCACACCATGGAATGGGCTCAAAGCACATGAACTGGATTCCTTTCAAACAAAGCTTGCAGAAATTGTGCCTATGGAGCCAACCTGGTCCATCAGCTAATGGATGTGCTGTGAATATCCCAGACTAGAGCCAGAGTGAAGTAAATCCCCCTGGAGCGTGTCTGGTGTGGATGTCAGGACCTCAGCCACAACTCTTTTGCTTTACAAACCTCCTGTTTATCTGCACTGCCTGCTAATACAAATACAGTCAGCAAATGCTATAGGAAGTCTAGGCTAAATTCTGAACCTAAAATCTTTAAAATTAGTGTAAAAAACAACTTACTTAAAGCAATAGAAAAGAACATCTGGCTGTTGATATATAAATCTTATCTTTGTGCGAATACAGTTAACCTGCAATACAAGCGTTCCCAGAAGCACAGCTTATTTCTGGTGTAACCTGAGTTTACATTTGGTCTTTTACTAGTATAAATATTTTAGTAAAACAGGCCAGATCACAACTGGCACAGTTCTTATGGTAAACTTTTAAGTCTAAACTGTTTTCAGAGTGAGTGAGATTCAGTCCTTCATCCACAGTCTAAGTGACTGGCATGAGCCCACTGCAAAACTGATCTGAAGCCTGAGATCAAGGCTGGGCAGAACATCAGAAGGATGCTCCTCACTGGAGGAGAGACAAATCAGTGACCTTTCCTGAGAGCCTCTAAAACCATGGACATTACAGAACAGGTGATTTGTATGCTAAAAATTTTGATGTAAATGTTGTTCTCCTAAGAGCTAGTAGAAAGCTCAGCATGGAGAAAATTCCCCCTTTGCCTTTGGGGAAACCAGTTAGTGTGATAATTCCACAAAATTAGCACCTAATGAAATACTCACTTGTAAGACACAAGAGACATTGTCATGTACAACATTTTGGGGCTGGGTCTGCTTACCTTTTCACTGGTTTTATGCTGATGTGATGCTAACTTAACTATAATACAGCTACTTCTGATTTACAGCACTGCAAGCGTTAAATCTGGAATCTAAGGTGTATGAATATTTCAAAAGGCATGAGGCCAGTGGGTAAACAGATTTACTCAAGGATAACACTGATCTCTTTGAAATATAGTGTGCTTCCTCCCATTTCTGTTATAAAATGAAACTTACAAAGAAAATGAAAGGAACGGCTCCATCTCCATTTACAGGAAAATACTTTACATGATGTGACACCACTGGGAGCTGGCAACGCTCTCTGTTCAAATCCATTGATCTAATACCTTTCCAAAATCTTTCCCTGTACTATTGCCACCATGCCTTCTATTCCAAGCAACTAAGGCTTTGATCTGAGAACAAATTCCTCTCGAAAAAGCCAGCTGTTAATGTGTAAGCTCATATGTTGACGATGTGCTTAAATGCTTTCCTAAACTGATCCCTGGAACTGGTGGAACATGACATAGAAAGTCCAGTGCATTCATTTCCAGAGCAGACATCCTCACTGCACCATTCATACAAATGAATTCCTTCACTTCAGTGTCATTATTTATGCCAGTGCTCCTGGCCAGTTAACCTCCCTTTGCTCTTCACCTCAGACCAGTTTCTTTGCTGAAAATTCTGATTTGTCAAATCAGAGGACTGAAATAATAACTGATGGTCATCTGCACTGTACAAATAAAGAAGATCAAAATGTCACATAAAATAAAATGAACAGTGCATGCATAGAGAGCAATACCTAAAACACTTGGAAAATGCTTGCTCTACTGAAAATTACAGTGAATTTCTGATATAATTTCAAGCAGACAGAGGGTGTATGTAAATGTAATTTACTGATTAACAACCATTTAGCTGTTCTGCTAAGGATGAACTGCTGTGAATACTGCAGAAGATTTCTGAATTTTGAAACAACTTTCATATAACTTTGAGGCTGCTGAGAGACCCTTGTCTGATGTAACAACTTTATACAGTGAGTTTGCACCTCCTTACATGACTTTTGTTTTGTATTGTTATTATGAATTACTCGTGTTTTGGTGATTTCAAAAAGCCCCAGGAATGGTCTAGGACCCCATTATGTGAGGATTATACAGGCACAGAAGAATATGCACAGCAGTGTCAAAAGTAATCCACAAGTTGCACTTTGTCTGAATATGCCGTATTTGGAGATTACTTTGTAAGCATTTTTTCCAAGCATCTACCACTCAGATAATGCACTGAAATACCTTTGGGGAGTCTCTGCATGACAGCATGCATTCGTGTTAGACACAGTAAATTTAAAGCTCTCTCCCATATTACACAATAGTATTAGACCCTTTGAGTTCTGTTAAAATGAAAATGTCTCAAGACTGTTGTACTTCTGCTAAGCATATTTCAAAGCCTAAACGAAATAAAATTATGTCATGAACTACATACTCTCATAATTTAATTATGTAGCTGTGTCCTATTAAACTATGATCAGGATTTCTAAAAAAATTCAGACTCAGAAATAATTCTCCATTTATGATTCATGCTAACATGTTTTATCGTTAGCAGTGCAGATCAAAGAAAGAACATGTAGAAAAGCTGGAGAGTGTTTCTTTGCA
This sequence comes from Notiomystis cincta, assembly GCA_013398075.1. Classification (NCBI taxonomy): domain Eukaryota; kingdom Metazoa; phylum Chordata; class Aves; order Passeriformes; family Notiomystidae; genus Notiomystis; species Notiomystis cincta. The sequence goes on along the minus strand of VZRX01015447.1, from coordinate 86,618 downwards.
CACCAGAATGAGAGTTTTGTGAACATAAAGCACAAGAGAAGCCTCTTTATTTAGATGCCTATTTAGTAGCTGAGTCACGTACATATTGTTGGACATGAAGGAAAGTTTTAAAACAGCCTCACAAAATCTTGCCTCCCTGGGGTATTTTTTTTAATTGAAAATATCAGCAGTGTTTTCATTGTCATCGCAAAGGACAGGCAGTGAGTTCTGTACCTTGGCTGGCATATGTCCATGATAGTTTTGCAGAAATTCTTTAGGATAACATATCAAACAGAAAACAAGCAATTGGCTAGCTCTTCCAATTTTTACTCAAGTGTGTGCCTGCAGTACTCTCTGCCAGCATGTCTGAGCCTCTCTCTGCCTCGTATGTGCATTTCCCTGCACGAGAGGCAGCAGTGCCACTGCACACTTCACCAGACAAAGCTTGACAGCATGGGCTGCCAGGAGCCATACCTGCACCCAGAAAAGGACAGGAATCTCCATTCCTTCCACTGTCTCCCCCCTCTTCCCAAGTGTCATCCTCCCAGAAAAGGGTGAATGTCCTCAGTGTTGGGGCAGTGCCTGCCTCCCCTCCAATGTCTCCAGTCTGTGAGAGGATGGAGCTGCAGCAGCAGGGAGGGAAACCAGCTCCTGCTCAGAATGGTGAGGGCTCCAGGAGCTCATGTCAGTGAGGCATGGGGAATGAGGGGCCACCATGAGGTGAGGGCAACTCCAGCCAAGGACACCTGCTAGATGCTGAACTTCCCAGGATCCTATCCCCACAGCAGATCCCATCCAAAAAGACCCTAACTCAACTGGGAGGGGCGCTGCTGGACTAGCAAAAAGGCATTGTATTTGTAACAAGTTCTTCTTACCTCTGTAGCATAAGAAGGGCTTCAAGAACTCGGGCCAACCAGAGCAGTGACTACAGCAGGGACAGGGTGAAACTTCCTTTGCCGTGGGATATCCAAGTCTGCAGCTTTCCCCATCCCATCTTGGTCACACAGGGGACTAGGTCTGCACGGACACCTCAAGATGTGGGAGCCCTGAGGATCTATACAGGTGGATGATGACAGATTGTCCTTTATTATGTACTCCTTGTGTAATAACACTTGATACAGCCTTTCTCTTCCTCACCACTAATAAGCAGGGAGCTAGTGCCAACTATCTCCTGAGAGGCAGAAGTTAGGTACAGACATTTTGTTGTACACATGTACATAGCTGATCTTATTTTTCCTCTTGTGCCTCACTTTGCAGTGAATTCCTGGTCCCTGTGTCTGCTCTTCTGCAAGCATTGCCCCTTTCACGACTCAGTCACCCACATTTTAAAATCTTCATGCAAGTCTTCTCAGTACCTTTAGTTTTACTATCCTATATAATCTTTAGTCACTCATAAGTGTTGATATCTTGTACCATATCTTTTATTAGGTCATTTATGAAGATGATGACCTACCAAGTGCCTGTGGATATCTTCAGGTAGTCTTTCTCCATTGTGTAAATAAATAACTTTTTCCTTGTCCTCCTTCTCAACTTTTAATCAAACTTTAACCTGGATTTGCACTTGATTCTGTTACAGCTTTGAAAGTTGTAAATTAAGGTTTTTGGAAAATTCAGTCCACTATTTTAACCCTACAGGATTTACCTGTTGCCTGCTTGTAGGCCAGAAACCGTAAATTTTAGGTTAGGCTCTAGCCAGAGTCTTGAAAGAAAATGCACATTTAAAGAAAATATTTTTAAATTTTCTGTCTTCATAAAGTCCCTGGGGGAATCATAACAATAAACAAGCAAAGCAAAATTTTCACTTTGGCCCGAAGAATGACTTTCAACTTTACATGAGCCAAGTTTTGTGAACAAGTTTATTCTCCCAGTTATGTCAGCATGCAGCATAAATGTCTAGTTACCTGATTTGTGGGGGTAATCGGGTACTCAAATGACCTAAACCGTGCAATTACTGGTGCTGGCAGATTACATATGGAAAACTAAGACCAGGCCATAAAAATTTGATCTATTGTGTCCATAGTCATAATAAAACCGTTATGGTTGGTGATTGATTATAGGAATATTAAAATGCAGAAAAAGGGGGAAAAAAGCTGCTTTAAATTGCATTGTATTCTTGTGTTTAGGGAAAAAATGATTGCTGTTATCTTGACATGTTTATCACTTTGAGGCTGAGCCAGTCGCTATCGTGTGAGTTCATTCTGTCCCATAGCTGACAAATTCTATCATGTACTATAAAAATCATTATGGCTCACTTTTGCAGCTGCAATAAAACAGGAAAGCAAATACAGTAACCATTTATATTTAGGACTTTAGTCCTAACTCACATCCAGCAAAACTGTGACTTTAAAGTTTAGACAGAAAACAAGATAGATCCTTAACCTTGATGCACAGATTTTATTCCAGAACTGGTCTCAACGGTAATCATTGATATTTGTGTAAGAAAGAGAGCAAACAGAAACAGAGGCAATATATTGACATCATGTATTGCTGATCTCATCTGCTTGCCAGGGACTCATATGTTTTAGCATTTTTACTTCTTTCTTTTGGAGGGAGCCTTGGAGGTCTGAAAGCGTCCCCTGGCTGCACCTCCTATGTGAATTTTCTCGCCATAGCACATTTTGCAGCTACACTTTCTGCAGAAGTGTTCTCCCTCAGGGCCTCCTTCCCCGAGCACTGCTCCGTGGGTATGTGCAGGTTTCTGTCTGAGTGTCGTGCTCAAACCCCAATACCCCAGCTGTCCCCACAACCTGACACTGATGTAACCCTGCCTTGTGCTCTACCCTGCACCAGCTGCTCCCTCACCAAAGGCTGCTGGGGTACATTTGGATACTTCAGCCAGGGATAGGACAAATTTGCCTTAGAGATGTCCAATCCTTGCACATTTTCCCTGTGGACATGCATCAATTTGGGGATATGGTCAATCACACCAACCGCAACTCCTACTTTTGTGGAAGTGATGTGGGGTTCGTTGTATGCCTCAGTTATGCTCCTCAGCCAGGACCAGATGTACATCATCTTGGTGTCAGTTTGCACCTTCCCTTAACAGCCTGCTGCCAGACTCCCACCATTTAGACTGAGGGACTGAAATGGTTGAGCAATCTCACATACCCCACTTTTAGCTCTTTTCCTCATTCATCGTGCTTGAAAATGCTTGAAATATCTCCTGGGTTTGATCACAGCAACTAAATCAGGAATATTTCACACTCCTCATTTAGCTTTCACAGAAGAAAAAAGTCAGATCCAAACTGTAACATGGCCATGGACACCTGCAGCATTAGAAGATGCAGATGGCCTTTGCTTGCATTTATAAATAGGCAGGTGTTCTTCAAGAAGTGAGAGCTATGGGTTTCATCTGTTTTTCTCAGTTCAGGATGCTATAATTTCCAACGTGTAAAAGCATGCCAAGCAAACAGTGAAGATAAATACTCAACACTGAACTACAATGAGGGACTTCAGGGCCCATCTCAGCCCTTCACACCAGTGTCTCCATGGACTCACATCCCATCAAGGGTACACATGAGGACTGGTTTGGTCTGTTGACCAAATTCAGCACCATACAGGATCAGTCATGAGACACCATCCTTGAAAGACCCAACCTCACTTATAATGGGCTGGGAAAATATGAGACAAATACTGTATCCAGGACATTTCTTCCATGCTGAAACACACCCTCCAGATCATTCACCAAAGCCTGTATCAGTCAAATTCTTTTAACGCCACCATTCATGGCTGATGGTAACTGTCCATAAATATTACCAGTCCAGGACCCTTAGCACCAAGATATGAGTAGGTAGGCTGAGTTATTACATTGCCACAAAGTACTGAAGGTTCATATGAAGAAAAAAAAAGAAAGAATCCCACATCAGGAGAAATAAACACATTTACAACCTAATGCATTGAGCAGTGCCAGAAAACCTAGCAAGGATCAGCTCCCAGCATCTCATCCAGTAACCATTTGTTCAGAACAGCTTTTAACCAGAACAAAACAAAAAGTACTTCTAAGCTCCTTTCCCTTTTTTTCCTGGGAGCCTCAGGAATATAACCACATGAAATGCTTCAGCACTGATTGGCAAGTTTCTGTATTGATTGGCTTCAGAGGCTGATTAGATAAGACAGTCAACTAATGAGAGCCACTACAAAAATCTACTGGAGTGTTATCTGCTGAGATAAACTCCCCAAACTCCCAAGCCAGTCTATTTAGTAGATCTTTTATCTAAACATATCCTGATATTGTTGACAGTACTGTGCACAAACAAAACATGGGATACTAACAAAAGGGCTTTGTTAAAAAAAGGTAACTACTGTCCTGGAGAGAAAAGAAAGCAAATAGCCTGGACGTTAAACCCAGAAGTAAGAAGTGGGAGACTGGCATTAACACATGCCATCCCTTATCTGTAATTCAAACTCTCCTTCACCCCCAAAACATAAAAAGGAAACTCTAGGATAGTTTTGTTAAATGTCTCACATCCCATCATACCGACCACCATAACCTCCTTCAGAGGAGCAGCTGGATATTGGATGCCCTGTCTAGAAAAAATGCTTTTCTTAAGCTGTGTGCTCTGCTTATCTTCCTTCTTTTTACTTTGTCTGTTATTTTTTAGCTATTGTACTGGATCTGCCTGTAGCCCTCCCTCAGTTTTCACACAGCTCTTTTGGAAGTGAAAAATCTTGCTGACTCAGTAGGGGGTTTGGCTGATTAAGAACCAAGCAAGGGGGGCAGGGCAAAGCCCAGCATTTATGCTTCAGCCTTTCCCTGCCTAGTCCTGCTCAGCTTTGGGACCCATCTTTCCAAATCTCTGTATTTTCCATAGTGGGGAAATACCAGTTGTTGGGAGTGATTAGTGGGTACACAGGACATGAGGGGAACGTCCTGTGATACACGACCTGTTGGGATCTATCAGATGCACAGCACTCATCTAAGGCAGATGTCCAGGAAATAATCCAGCCCAGCCTTGGGCTTGTGCATCAACCTGAAATAAATAATAAGTCTAAAGAGGAAAAAAGGAGTTTGAACAAACTGTGTGCTCTGAATTTCCTCAGAGGAGTTCGCCTGGGAAAAGCAAGAAGCATTCCTCACCCTGCTCTGGCTCACACTGACAGGAGGTTAAGCTGCAGGGATGTTCCAGTATACTGAACTAGGCAAGGGGTTTTCAGAGCTGTTATCTATTTTAAAATAAACATTCCAGTGTGTATTGTTATCATATTTTGTAGTGCTCTCATCATTTAGAAAAAGAAATAAAAGCTTCTGAAAATCAATTTCAGGGGGTATTTGTATAGAATCTAGTTTACATACCAAAAAAAAATTTTTTTCTGTTCACTCTTCTATTCAGCTTTTTATCTAAAAACAACTTTAGATCCCTAGAACACAACTGCTCCTTGAGACTCACTCAAAGGGTTTATTATTAAGCATACATGGCAAGGCAGAGAGAAGCCACATCTAAAGCCTTCCTTTTAGGGTTGTCACTGCACAAAATTAAGGTCTCTCACCTAATATCTTAAGTCTAGAAAGTCCCAACTACCCAAGAAAAATTTCAGATTTTTTCAGGCAGTCTTCCCCTTCATTTATGATACTGCTTGCCAAAAAATACAGTTTTCTGTGCATCCCAGAATGTGCTCACAGGCCTTATGGCACCAGATCTGGAATGCTGATGCTCCCTGCAGAGCTCACACGGTGCAGCCGTGGCTGGGGTTTTATGGAGATTAAGTAGTATATGAATTCCTTAGATAACAAAGCAGCAGCGAAGCCGAGTGAACTTCGAGTGTCTCAAAACAAGAATGGCAGGAAACAACCAGCTGGCTGTGTGAGAGCTTCCCACTCTTGGCCACCACTAAAATCCAGGTAGCTGAGCAGATAAGCACAGCTTTGTCACTATTCAGTTCTTAGCAAAGCAGCAGTACACATTCAAAGCTGCTGTTATCTTAACAATCCTATAATAAAAGTTCTGCCTTCCATGCCAGTGCAAAGGTTATCAGCTTGTTTCTGAAACATAAATTCAGTATAAATCTTCAAGAGAGCTGGAACAACTGAGGTGTCACTTTTGCAGGTGCCAAGGGGAGAGGGGGGCTGGTCTCCAGAATGCAAAGCATGTCATGAAGGGGCCAAATTCCAGCCCCACGTTCCCTGCAGAGGGAACAATATTGACTTATGTGGGCCATTTCACATAGGTTATCATGTCAAAAGGAGAAAGCCTATTGGAAATCTCAGGGATTTGTATCTCTCAGACTTGAAAATGGGAGCTCCTTTGTGGGATCATGTATAGATAAGTCACTAATATTAAGTTTATCCTGGATTTTGGGTTTTTTTTTTTTTCTTCTCCTACCTAGAGGATGGGCAAGTTTTCAAGGGCTTAGTGTCTAGGTAGGGGTAAAGAAAAGGGGTATNTGGATTTTGGGTTTTTTTTTTTTTTCTTCTCCTACCTAGAGGATGGGCAAGTTTTCAAGGGCTTAGTGTCTAGGTAGGGGTAAAGAAAAGGGGTATCCAAGTGCAAAGAGGCCTACACAAATCAGTGTGTGGATTTGTCTACTCACTTTGGTGCTTTGGCAGAAGCTGGGCAATTCTGAAAACCTGCAAATGATTGTAGACTCTGAGTCCTTTAGAAAAATCTGTCCCTTAACACTGTGTGATTGTTGAATGTTTTATAATTATCCACAGATTTAAATTGTGAGTAATAAAAAAAACCTAAGGATTTCCTTGGCTGCTGAACTTTGAAAGCTGCTATATTTTTTTCTAATTACTTATTTACATCTAAGTTGCAAGGTTCAGTTATCTGTGCATATGACTTATTAATGAGACAAAAAACTCAAATACAAATTTAAGTGAAAGCCAGGAACACATAATACAGTTTTTCTAAAATTTAAAGCAATTGGTAAAGCACTCAAGGACTTTGCACCTTCGATATGGATGAGTCAGTTCTAACACAATGCGTTAGCAAAGATTAGTTTCATATGCTGAAACTGAGTCACACACTACAAAAATGAAAAACACCCTATATTTTGTGTCCAGGAGTGCTTTGCATCCTGAATTGGATAGAACAAATGAAGACGAGAGTCTGTCTGCAATCTTTGCTCAAAAGAAACAGAGCTGAAGTTGAAATTGGCTCAGCAGATAGCAGTTAGTAGTAGGAGAATAGGAATTACATCAGGTCATATTTAAACCATGTATCCCATGATGAATTTATTCACAGCCAACAAAAACAAGATTCTAACATTTTGTTCTTGTATAGGCTGTGTGCTTTAAGGGAGACTAAAAATCCTTCTCTTGAAGAGGCAAGGCACCACTGGACTTTGTTTTCCTTCCAGACTCGCATTCTTGCCTTAAAGCAGTTGTATTCATTGACCCATATTCATGAGTTGCTTCATTTGGGCATACTGGAAAAAAAAATGAACACATTTGCTACCGAGTGTGCCCTTTCCATGAGGAAAATCATTAAAACCTCAGAGACATTTCAGGTCTGATGGGAGGTGTCTTTCACTAAATTTAATCAAACCATACATATGAGGAAATGTTGACAGAATGTTTCTCTGTTGTAAATTACCTACAAATGTGAAATTGTTCTGTGTTAATGGTGGTGCTGCTTAAAATAATATTTACTGATGATTTATCTCCTAAAGTCACATAGGTAATGATTTGGTTTCCCTTTTCTGCATCCTCTTTGTACAATAAAATGTGTTCCCTGAGAATCTTTTCTTATAATTATTTTGGTTTATATCTCTGTTTATTGACACACTTTGACTGTCATTGGAAATTATTAAATTAACATTTGATTATGTGTTCTCTTGGCATCTAGCATAGACCTCTTATATACATAAAAGATGCAATGGAGAATGCATAGTTGCATTTGTGTGCATCCTGCTTGCAGTATTCAAATACAATAATTAAGGTGGAGTAGCACTGTGTGAGTATCTATTGTAGTATGTGAAAGGACAAGGGGAGATGGCTTCAGATTGAAAGAGAGCAGGTTTAGATCAGACATTAGGAAGAAATTCTTTACTGTGAGGGTGGTGAGGCACTGGCAGTGTTTGTCCAGAGAAGCTGTGGATGCCCCATCCCTGGCAGCATTCAAGGTTGGATGGGAGTTTGAGCAACATGGTCAAGTGGAAGGTGTCCCTGCTCATGGCAGGGGGGTTGGAATTTAGACAATCTTTAAGGTTCCTTCCAACCTAAACCATAATATGATTCCACCTTTGCTCTTACACTCATTCTGGAGCTAAACTGCTCAGCTGAGTGCTATGTAATGTAAGGCAGGCTGGAGCACATGTTGCAGAAGACACGGAGTCTCACCTCCACTGGTGGGGGTGAAACAGCTATTTTTCACACAAAAAACACACAAAGCAACTATTTCTTGAGGAAGGTGGTCAAAGAAAAGATTAATCACCTGATCTGAGGAGGGTGACCACACACAGTGACCAACATTACAGGCAGGGATTGATTTTGCGAGAGCTGCAAAGACCTTTTAATCTGCTTTTAATACACCATGGCCTCTGTGCATTTGAGTCCACCAGCTGAGTACTTCTCTCTCTTCAGCACAAAGACTGCCACAGAGACTGCAAAAGGTGACAGATGGAGGAGTTGTACTTTGCTATGTAAGGAAAATTCAGCCTCCTATATAATCCTTGCAAATATTAGCTATGTTAAGCTGAAAATGCCCTTACCAAAGATCAAACTGAGCTCCTCTCATGCATTACCTCTGTTCTTCCCCTGAAGAGCCAAGCCATAGGAAAATCAGCTCAGAGCTGAGAAGTGGAACTCAAATTGTTCTGATGTAGGAGGGACCATTATTCATAAAGGCTCAGCATTTGATCAATATGGCAACAGTTGTCTCCCAGCTGTAATAGCTTATGTAGCATGGAAAAAAGTAGTCAAATTCCCAAGTGATTCAGGCTTTGAGAGTGGTTTACACTGAACCTCCAGGGCCTCCACAGCTCTCAGATCTTTGCCAGTGCCTGATCAAGGCCTTTATCTTAATCAACAAAGCCACCAATGGATTAAAACCAAACATCTCCATAACAGGCTGAGGCAAGTCTCATTTACTTGGGCATGCAATAACAATGCCAAAACTTTTCTGCCATAACCAGAAGCAGGAAGCAGTATTTAAAAGTTCAAATTTTAAAAGGATATTAACATAGATATGAAAAATAAAATTTAGACACTCAAAAAGAGCAGCTCCATACGTCCCAGAGCAGTGAGGACTGCAGCACCCTAGTCTTTGTGCACTGGATCCCTGAAAGCAACCCCATCATCACTGAAAAACATCGAGGAAGGTCAGAACATAAGAAAAAGAAGATGCAAAGTTTACATTTTTTTAGTAAGTCAATTGATCAATAAAATCAAAATGTCACAAAAGTACAATTCCCCAGGCTTCCCCAGCATGATTTCTATATCAGAGTCAAAGCAGGGTCTCGTCTTGGCATGTAGGAAGACACAAAAAATGCTAGCCCTGGTATCTACTTATGCATCCAGGAGGACATCCAAAGGGTGTTTCAGCAGCACCTTGGTGAAATAGCCAGTACTTGACATCCCACTGAGAACTCTCAGCTGCACCGTTTAGCCCTGGGACTTTTAAAAACTGCATAAATTAGCAGGGTGTAATTGCAAATATGATCCAAGAACAGTCTGAAATTAGTTCTTGCTGAGTCTGAAGTGGGGTTAGGATGACATGTTTCCCTGACTTCTGGAAACAAGGAGAAAATTTAACCATTTTTTTCCCTGGCCACAATGTCCTAATCTAGGATTTAATCATTTTCCTACACTTCTCTGAGACTTGAAAATCTTTATGCAGAAAAACACTTCAAGATCCTTCTTTTGCTTTCTTTCAGAAGAATGTCTGTTCAGCCTCTAGCAGTCCATTTCAGAATCAGTCCCTTCATAGGAAAGGAAAGATTAGGCTTTTAATGAGCACTTTGTCCCAGGGATTGTTTTTTGGTAATGGAATCTCTTTTGGTGATTTTTTTATTTCCTTCCCCTTGTTATTTCTGTATTTTTATCCTTTTTTTTTTTTCCTGTTCTGGTATGTATTCCAGACCCTGGATCCCATATTTAGTTTCCTGAGCTTCTCCAATATTCGTTCTAGCCATCCTGGTTGTCTGCCATGAGTATCAGTTTCCTTCCTTCCAGTTAAGAGGGCAGAGAGGGAGGAAAAGTGTTGCCAGGCCAAGCAGCTGTGCCACTCTGGAGATCATCTGGTGGGTTGTGCAGCCTGAGGATGAATCATTGCTTGCAGCACTTAAATCTTCCTCCATTTCTCACTTCCCATTTTCTAGGGAGCAAGGAAGAGGCGGTGCCAGATGCTGCTACGTTTAGTAATGTGTGAAGTAGAAGTAAACAGTTAAGATTAAAATCACCTTGATTGTTATTCAGTACCCATGAAGATGATATGACATAATGGTTGTCAATTACTGGAATTACTCATTTTCAGCAGGAATTGCTAATTTTTAGTAGATTTTAAGTGAATGAAACCACCCAACCTATGTAGCAGCTGTAGACTGCTTCCCACAAGATGCCTCCACTTCTATACTATACCCCTAAATGACTAATGGTGATTGCTCAAAATTTCTCTGTTAGTCCATGCTTGCTCTAACTTCTTCATTCTCCATCTGCACCCACTGCTTGGTCTGTTCTGAATATGACTTAGTAACCTCCTTTTTCAGCTTGAAATTGTGCTCGCAAGCACATCAGTTTTCTTTCAGGTTATGCTCCCAACCTCTCTGTAGACCCTTACACAACCACCTTAAACACTTGGAAATCACAGGCAGTGCCTTAACATTTCATCTGCATTTAGTCCTTCATAAGAACCCTTTCTTCACTCCTAAAGGTGTGAGTTTAGGAGCAGGGTGATTGACCCTTCCAGGCCAAGCATGGACAATGCCTGCAGCCAGTTTGTCTGGAGTGCCTCTGCTCACAGGGACTTTGCACTTCCCAGCACAGGCTCAGTCCCACCCCCACCAACTCCTGTAGGAAGAGGGTACAGTCTCAAAGGAAGCAAGTTTGTTCCATGTCTCATCTTTCAAGGGTCAGTGCTTAAACTCACAAATCCATCCTCTTTGACATTCTAATCTCTGGTTGTAAAACAGATTTAGTGGTTTAACATTAAAATTTCAGGCACAGTTAAGGAAGGGATTGCAAAAGAGTTAATAAGCAAAATAGTTTAACAAACTTTGGCAGAGAAAACTGAAAAGCTCAAACAATCTCCTGACAAAAAGAGTTTAGCCCTGGATTTGCCAGTGCCTCCAGCCCAGCACCTGGACACATCAAGCTCTCACAAAGAGTGACACGAGGTTCCTATTTTGTCTCTCATCACTCTGCATTTTTGTTAAATGTAATGAACATTACACCAAAAAAGCTAAGTCACTCACTGCTGCCTGTGCAGTGGGCATCTGACCACAACATCTCCCTGTTGCTCTGCTCTGCAGTGACTGCTTGTTTATTGTTCCACACCACCCTAAATGTACTGCACACATCCACACATGATCTGTGCATTGTCATACTGCATTACAGGAAACAACAAGAAAAGAGATAATGTCCCAACAAACCCCCTCCAAAGTGGCTGGACTCTTCACACACAGCCAAGTGTACTTAGGTACATGAAAAATGCCCATGTGTGACCTTTAGCAATAGTTACAGCTGGTTAACAAAACAGACAAAAGAATCTGAACTCCTGGAGGAGATTGGAAACTTTAAATAATTGAGACTTACGAAAGTAAAATCTCATGTTCAAATGCAGAGATAGTGCAGGTCAAACACTGCTGGCAAGGAGATTTTTGATGTGAACAAACAGAGAAAGAAGCAGATGTGCACCTGCTCTATTAAGCAAGACAGCAGATGTACTGCTGCATCTGCCATTCACTTACTGGTTCAGAAACACAGGAGATCATTTTGTTCCTGCAAAATACACTCCCACAATTTGTTCACCCTAATAGCCATGTGCAGGATTGCAAGTGGGAGCACCAATTGATTCAGGCTGATTAACTCACTGATGGCACAGTGCTAAGTGTCAATACCAGGTGACAAGTCACACAGTGCCACAATGAGAGAGCAGTGTTACCAAGTCCGTACTCAGCTCATGCCTGTTTTCACTAGGGTCACTCCTCTTCCTCTGCTTTATCCTGTGTCAATTAACAAAATAAAACAAAAGAGAGGAAGAAAAGAGAAAAAAAAAAAAAAAGAAAAGAAAATATTATGGGAAAGAAAGATGATACAATGGACACAGACACCATTATAGGTGCTAAGCCCAGAGCACTGCTGCACAGGTTGAGGTGCTCTTAAGACACCAAGACATGCCATGGAAGGAAGGAAAGCAGAAGGAAGGAAGCTAACACAGCCTGTGGCAAATACTGTTTCTGAATGACTCATCTTTCATGTCCAAATATGAAGCCTCTTAAAAGGCCTGGCTTTCAGAATGCATGAAAAATTTCTTTTATTCAAAGAGTGTGTCATGATGGGCTCTTGGGTGTGGGTAAGTCCTTAAATCACTAACCCATCCCATCTGAGATTCTTTTGTCTATATATTTTTCAGCACCAGAAAGAGGCCACCCATTCCTGCTATCTCCCACAGTAAATAATTTCTCTTTTCTTCTTTAAGATTTTATTTCTAGTGCTATGGAGTTTGAAGACAGACATAAATTCATATCCTGTTAAATAGCTTGCTCTCTGCCATGTATAACATCACTCATGCACTGGGAAAATAAAGTCCATCATCCTGTATCTACACCATATCCTGCCTTTCTTGGCAAAAGAAAAAACCTGAATGGCACACATCTGCAGCCAAAGATGACAGACACCACAGCCACCCCATCCAGTGTCAAGGACCTGATGAAGCCTTGGGGAGATGGGAGTCCAATAAATCACAGTGGCCTTTTCCAACAATTAAAGATGGAGGCGTTTTGGAGAAGGTGTGCAGAGCAAAGTGGGAAAGAGACAGGAAGGTGTGAAAGCCAGGATAATTATTTGGGGAAAAAAAAGGAGAGAAAAATGTGTATTTTACTGTTTCATGGGGTGAGTTGGTGGGTGTGAGTGCACATGTGCCTCTACCCTCTCCTGGAAAACAAAGGAACTGCTGACCTTGGTGCCCTGCTACAGCAAGAGCCAAAAATAACTCCCTGTAAGCAGCCCATTGCACCAGGCAAACCAACAGAGTGCCCAGCTGGTAGTGAGGGAGCTGGAACACTCACCTCCTGTACTGCCTGGGTGACAGCCTGTGGTGTGCTTTTGATGTCTCTGGGAAGCCCTGTTTCCCAATTTTCCAGTCCCTTTTTTCCCAAGATCCCCCTGGTCCTATCCTAACGCACCAGGCAGGCACATAGAACTGGCAGCACCATCTCCCACAGGTCAAAAAGGAGGAATTTGAGTGGAATCAAAAGAGTGCTCCTCACAGTAGGTTGTGCCTGAGCATGTGTGCATCTCTGAGCCTGTAAAGCAGAGGGAAAGTAAAAGGGACAATGAGTTCCACAAAACACCATGCTTGGAAGGACAAGGGCTAGAAGGGGCTCTTGCTATTCTAAAGCAGTTCTCCATCTCTAAGGACATGAACAGCCAAGACCTTCTCTCCCAGAGGATACAAGCCACTGACAGCCCTGGTCTAGAGTACTGAATACCCAAATATCACCATGCAGTGGAAAATAAAGCTACACATTAGCTCAGTTTACACGTGGGATACCTGTTCCTGGAAGAAGCATGGCATCAGCCTTGCCTCTTTGGGGAAGCAAGTACAGCAAGTAGGGTGACAGAAACTACACGTGCAGGGAGAAGAGAAGACAAGAAAGAGTGCACACACTGAGAGTCTTAAACAGAATATTTGTGTCTGAATTCCAGTTCTGAGGCGTACCCCTGGTGAGTGGCTGCCACACCAGTGTTTATACCAGTGGTTCATTTGGCCTCTGATCTAAATGCAGTGGGCTCTATTTTCTTTGTAAATTCATCTTGCATTATGGCATATCTGCTTACATTTTAAAACTACCTAAGGAGTAAATAATTTGCTCTTTTTGACAGGCAGACTGGGAGTTTCAGTCTGTTACCCATTTGCTTTAAATATCAGGCTGTAAAACTGTGCTTGTGTTTTTGGCTGACATCGTTGTTAATGATGCGCTGTGCCTATTCTCTGGTTATGGAGGAATTCTCACATTATTTCTGGGGTAAGCTAATAATGAATGTTACTCAGAACAAGTCTTATGTTTGTGGTTGACTTGCTGCCAGTGTAGGAAATCATGTTACGACCATTATCTCACTCTATCTCCTCCCTCTCAAGTGCAAAGTTTTAATATTCATTCCAATGCAATCTGTATCTAAATAAGCAGTGCCTGTTTGGTGTGCACTATAATGCACCAACTCCATTTAATAGTGTCGATGTCTCACTCATACTGCAGGGAACCATCCTGGCAACTCATCTTCCCAGGTTTTTTGGGGGCAGCACTTTATTTCTTATGTTTATCTCTATGTTCTTCTCTGCTTTGCAAAATTTCCCTCAGCAATTCTCATCTAATGGACATACCTTCAATGTGATCATTTAAATAGGTTTAGTTGCACTTATTTAGCATTAGAAGAAAGAGAGAAACGGCAGAGACTTCACATTGGTTATACCTGTCACACTGCAAACACCTCAGCAGAGCGAAACAGAGCAGTTCACTTCCAAGCCTTTAAAAATAGAGCCTTCAGGAACAACAAAATAGGTCTGGAATAGGAGTGTTGCAATTAAGGTCTTGTTCACACTAATGATTGGAATAGCACTGAAAAACAGTCTAACAGACTGCATTGAAGCCCTGTTAAGTGGTTGCCTTCACATTTGGGATCCAACCCGCCAGGGCCTTCAGAGCTTGACTTTTCTCTGATGTGGTTACCAAACAGTGGAACATTTCTAGCATGACCAAAACTTAGTCATGCCTCAGTAACTTAACTCAGATTCCACATCTTCAAGCCTGAAAGTAGTTTGAGGGGCACAATTTTATCCATGCCATCCATAAAACGTAATTTAACCCTCCTTTCAGATCGCCTTGGACGTTGTGGTGTGCATACATCACCTACCCTGCTTATGTGCACCGTGCTGTCAAAGAGGCCGTAAATCCTGTGACTGCAGCCATCCACTTATGGCATGTGAGAATTTTCCTTTAAAAATCCCTCCCCAGTGTTAGCACAGTCGAACTTGCCTTCTCCCCACTGTCAGAATCAAGGCTTTCAAACAGCTACATAATACAACTAACAGGGGCAAAACCACTATCTACTTTTACGATGGAACGTGATCGGTGTGTGAAAGGTCCGTGTGATGTGGTGACGACAGCAGAAGGAGACAGGACTGAGTGACTCAAGCTTTCCTTCCAGGTCCCTGTTAGTGTGAGGGTTCCCAGGGGCTCTTCTCCTGCTATAAGATAGCACAGTTGTTTCCACTGACGTGTAGTTATATCCAGCTCGGTGAAAACT
The DNA here is from genome assembly GCA_013398075.1 of Notiomystis cincta. Lineage (NCBI taxonomy): Eukaryota > Metazoa > Chordata > Aves > Passeriformes > Notiomystidae > Notiomystis > Notiomystis cincta. Next base: position 71,233 of record VZRX01015447.1, on the reverse strand, counting down.
GAGCTCGTTCCTTGATTTGCTCCTCTCTGAACATCAGGTGAGTTATGGCAGGGGGGAAAAAAGACATTTCCTTTCCTCCTCATCTCACTGCCTACATGCCAGTGGCAAAATTCAACTCCAGAAAAGAGCTTCTTGATGACTTGGAGTGGCAAGACCTCAAAAGAAAAAGACAGAGAATAAAAGCAGAATATGATCCAAGGAATTTTTTTCCATCTACACTTTTCCCTTTCTCTAACCTAGGTCCAGGTTTCCCTCACACGTAAAATGGGCATGCTACTTGAGGGGGGTTGAAACAACCTTTTTCTCTAGTTAGAAAACAGAGCAGGTCAGGAAGTAGTAGACATAAGTGAGAATCTTGTTGGCATCACAACACCTTCTCAGCTAGCAGACCTCCTCCACGACTGTCCTTGGAGCCTCTTCATGTTACTACTCGATTTTTAAAACCCTGGTCCTATACAGCCAAAGAAAATAAGAGGCTGAAGTAGATTCAGATGTGTTGATGAAACACTGTATCAGCACATACAGAATCATGCTTTAAACTATCACTGATGTCACTGCCTGAAAGTGGCACCAGTGGCCAGTAAAAAGCCAATTCATCATGATACAGTAGTGGTGTAAACGAAGGCAAAAAATTAAATTTAAAAAACCCCTTGAAGTCTTTCTTCACAATTTCAGGCTGTTTCATGGACCACTGGTTTTAAAAAGTGTGTGTTTGTGGGAACTGAGGTGTGGAGAGGGATGAGTGTTTTTATAGCCAAGCGCAATAGAGAGTGGTCTTGAGAAATAAAAGACGTGATCCCACAACGGATTAAGCAGAGCAAGTTTTACACACAGAAAGTGTTGGAAGGGTGAACCGTAGAGAAAGAGAATTCAGTAAGTTACAACAAAATTTTCTTGAACATTAACTACTTACAGGCCAGTAGTACACAAGCTTTCCCTTTGCTACATCAAAAATGTACCACTTCCACATACAAGATTAACAGATTTCAAAGAAGATGCCCATGACCAGTCAGCATAATTTTTTTAGTTTTTTTTTTAAATATGTGGACAGGAGAGGCCTCATTAAAGTTCTAGACAGTCCCTTAGAGAGAACATTTTTCTGGAGAGTAATACATTTTTGTGTGTGGCATGACAGCACCTAAACCACTTTCTTTTCCACAAAGCAAGTTGTTCTCTGGGAGCTGTCTCTTGGGAGGTGTAGCAGCACAGAGCCAGAAATCCCCTCTGTCTCAGCACCCTGATCCAGCTTCATGCCGCCCATCCTCCCTTACTGTGTTTCTCCAGCTCCCCATGCTCTTGTGCCTTTATCTCGTTAGCCAACTCGCTCTATCTGCCCACGGAATTCTCTGCCTGATGAAAACCTCCTGCGTGCAGCTTTTCCTGGTCTCAGCGCTTGTCTCCTCTCAGACATGTAGACATAATATGGTCTGAGGCGATCAATTTCTTCTTTGAGGTCCAGTCTTATCTCCCAGACAGTGGTTTATGCAGTGGGTTCCCTGGGGAACTTCCCTCTTTGCACATGGAGCCACTCCTTTGGCCAAAAGCTAATGAATGTGGCGTGTCTCCAAATTGGGCCATGAAGACAGGCAGGAAGGATGCACAGCCAGGCAGGCTTCTTGTGCACTCAGGCATCTACTCTGAAGCATGGAGAGGCACTTCACTGCTGGTGCAGCTCCCTTCCCAAATGGGTGGAATATCCCAATCCTTCAGCAAGGACCTCTCAATCAGACAGTTTGACTTTTCCCCATGTCTTCAAGGTGCATTGGGGTGTTTCATGGCTGAGGTCCAAAGCCCATATTTCTCCCTCATCAGCATCATGCTGCTATCACCAAACCCTCAGCACTGTTCCCGTTGTGGACAGTGTTAATGACCCATTGACTGCAGTACACAAACACCAACAATTTGTTCCCAGGTCTCCAGGGAAGGGAACCAGGTGGGAGGTACTGTGCTGTGGCCTAGCTTGGGGTGGCTTGCTACATTCTTCAGGGACATTGGCCCTTTTGTGCAAGTTCCCCATGGCTTTCTGGGGCCTGTGGGGTGTAGTTTGGACTCCAGTTGCTCACAGCTCTTTCCCCCACACCCTGTAAGTTCAGTCTTTACGGTGGTCCTGGGGAAGCCAGTGCCCTGGTTTTGCAGGAAGCAGCATGAGCTGGAAAGTTCAAGCCAGACACAGACCTCCTCCAATTTGGAAATGTCCACACCTGGGATTTGATTAAGGGCCATTTCTTGCTATTAGCCACCCATGTCTGTACTCATACAGGCTTGGCAACAAGCAGCCCCTGCCAGGGAGGCAGAGCAGCTCAGTGGTGGTTTCTGCTTGGACACGGGGGCTGCTGTCCTACTGAGGACTGGATGGAACAGCTGGAGACATCAGATGCTGCCTGAAGGACTCTCAGGGTGTGGGATCCAAAGCTGGCTGTATCAGTTTATCTTGCCTATTTACACATGTCCCAAGCCCAATAAATACTTTCCCCGCTGCAGCCCCCTCTCACACTGCCCAACACAAGATCCTCTCTTCTTGATACAGAACTACATGGTGGCAGCAAGACCCCCAACCACTCCCTGAGTCATCTGTCCCTCTGTGGGCAGAGACACGGCACCCAAGGCTCAGCACTCCAACTCCTGGGGCAATGACTTATCTTCAGGGTACTTCCTCCTGCCACCTGCCCCAGCAAGACACATAAATTACCCCCAAACCTCAAATTATTATCATCACCCTCCCCCTTGCCAAATGACATGTCTGTTTCCCCAAGAATTCAGCTGCAGAGTTATTATCTTTTCCCAGTTTTCCTCTAGAGGGACCCCTACCTTGATTTTAGTTTTATTAGCTCTGATTACAACACATTTAATTATAAAGAAGCTCACTAAAACCAAGCTGCTAACCCTACAGAGGTGGCACAGTAACCATTCCTACCACAGGCTGTATTAAAACCGAGGGGAGTCCTGGGTGTGTGAGGAATCAAGACAGGACTGCTGCAGTGCAACTACTAAGTTTTAATGAGCTATACAAAGCAAATATATTTGTATGTTTAGTCTTAAATGTAATTAAATGTTTCAGTAGCAAATTAAGTGAAGAAAACAAATCAACCACATGTTTCCAGATAGTGGGTACATAAATATTAAATCATTATAAAAGGCATATGAAGAGGAAAATGCAAACATTATGCTGATTTTAATTTCCTCAATTATTTCTAATTCCCCCTGAGCCCTACATTCATTCCCAGTGATTGCAGACAGACTAATCACTCAAACCAGGACACCATTTAATAAGATGCAGCAGCTGAAACCCAGAGTTTGTCACTGGCCCTGTGTTGGCACTGTCAACACGGTGGCACTGTCGCCTTGATCAAGCTCCTCAGCCACAGGGGACCACACTTTGTGAGTCCTGTGGCTGTAGGTATGTAGGTGATGTGCATTTCACACTGCTCTGCAGTCTATCTGGGAAGATCTATCCATCAGCATCTGCCTTCAAAAGCCTACAGAGATCTATTTATGTAACTCCCTCTCTGGAGGAAAGGTGCTGGGAAAGCAGCCAACAATAAATGGAGTGGGTGTGGGAAAACGAAAAATAAGCAAGCAGAAATACTACATAAAAGAATGACCATATGGTTTAAGCCACAAGCTATGTAAGCCACAACTATAAAGTTGTGTCTGATAACAGATTCAGCAGAGAGGTGCGTAGGGCCAGAAGCTCTGCGAAGAGGGTCCCTTTGGGGGGGTCAGGTGTGGGGAACAGATGCAGGCTCAGAGACCTGGGACAAGCACAAAAGAAGCCAGAGTGAGCCCAGAGGCAGTTCCACCTTTTCCCAGCCAGCCACAGGCTTGCTTTACCCATCCACAGACACACCTGCCATGGCAGTCAGTGTGGAAGAGAACAAACCCCACCCAAACCTGCACTGCTCCACTTTGAGGAGGGGTGTTGAGCAGACCAAGGTGTTGATTCTGGATCAAGAAAACCGTGCACACTCTCCTGACTCCTTCACAGTCTTCATAAGTTCGCTCCAGTGATCTCCAAAGTGACTGTCCAGGCAAACTAAAGGAAAACCTTCTGTGTAACTCCTTTCTCTCTCAGTATGATGCACAGGCTGGGACAGAATTTAATGGGTAATAACTGCATTGTAAAAAGCAAATTAAAATCTTTGCATTTCCAATTAATCTTGAATACGAGGGCTCCGAAGCAGCTCACAGTTCTGGTGCACAGCACTGGGACACGGGTGTGGGAGGGGTTCCAGCTCACTGCCCATACAGCCCCACCAGCCACCTGGTGTTCAGCACCCAGTGCCTATGAGGGCATCAGAAACGCTCACATAAACCAAAGCTGGAACATTTGAAATGAGTGATGTGGTCAGTTTCTTTGGAAAAGGGGAATTGGTTGCCACTTCCTAACCTGCACTGAAATGAAACCATGTGGATTAGCTTTCTTTTAAATCAAGCACCTTAATTCCAGCATGCCAATCCTCCAGCCTGGTGGTGTTGGGGACTCCAGGGATGGATGACAGCAGTCATTTGCCAGTGGGAAGGCCAGCTGCTTCAAAGGAAAAAGTACTTTTTTCTCAAGACAAGGCACTGAGATACTATTAAAATCCCACCTTAGAAAGCTACTGCAGGATGAGATACTGATCCAGAAGAGCTGGTTTCCCTCCACTGACTGCAAATGGACCTCAGATTTGGACTTTAATGGAGTCCCACTGACACAAGCCTCTCTTCTTTATCTTCTCAAGCCACATTTCAAAACAGACTCCTAATGTTGCCTTGTCCCCCAGCCCACGGAACTGAATTGGAATTGAAAAGGCCATTTCAAAAATCCTCGTTTGCCTACCACTAGCTTGAACAGGCACCTCTACAGAGGGTCTTCTTGAACTCAGCAGTGGTGCTGGAGGTGAGAGCAAGGTGGGCAGGCTTCATCTCACATCCCAGCACATTTGGCAAGGGCAGTGTGAAAAGGATGAAAAGGGGAAACATTTTGTCTGTGCCTGTTTGTGTCCATGGGAACAGTGGGTATAAGCAAGTCGTTTATCCTCCTCAAGCTTCCTGTAGCAACTAGCAACCAGAGAGTTTGGCAGATGACAACAAAATGAGCACAGGGCAGATCAGACTCCAGGGCACTGTTATGTGCTCAGCACAGTTCAGTGCAGTCTGCAGAGCAATGCCACATTCAGAAGGAATAAAACAGCTGAAGAAATAGCTCATCAAACTGAGAAAAGGGGTGACAGACAAAACGAATGTCACTTTGCAAAGGCCATTTCTGCTCCTGCCACCCCCACAAATGAGCTCCAAAACTGATGCAAGCAATAGTAACAATTTCTAAAGCAGGCAGCAGCTCTGGCCCTTGCAAAGATGGGTCAGAGAATGGAAATCTGAGATTGATGCAACTATTACATACTCACTCCCCAGGGTATTTGTGCAAGCTTTTTTTTTTTTTTCATATGTCCTCTTTTTTGTCAGCAAAGACTTCTTATTTGCAGGATTAAGTGCAATTCTTGTCGGATAGTTTTTCAGCAGGAAATGGAATTTTTAGTTGTGGTTGTTCAGTTCTATTTTTCCTCTAAAAGCAATTGTTTCCCAGACTAAATTTCAACTTTTAATCTAAAAAAAAAAATCCTTAAACCCATAGCATTTTAGTGGGTTTGGTCCAAATCCAGCTCAAATTCAGTATACTTTGAATATTATTCTCTCTGAGTTGGGCTAACCTATTTCAAGCCACCTCTTCCCCAGTGTAAGGTGACTTTTTATGTAGGGAGACACCAAGGCACCCTGGGATCTGTGGCATGGCAGGGTTGTCTGACCCTAATGGAAAAGTGAGACATCATAGCTTCAGCAGTATGTCTTTAACCACACCATAATTCCCAGGAGGCACCAACATGCTGTGCCACAAACCAGAGCTATCATTTGCAGCTGAAAATAGTCACATTTTGATTTTTCACACCTAGCGAGGTCCTCTAGAGGGAAGATGATGCAGTCCCATGCAAGGACATGCCTGCCCTGTGTAATATAGTGAAATATTTGAGTTGGTCCCTCTGGAGTGACCTCGTTTAAGGTCACTGGTGGTGGGGCAGGGGAGGGAAACATATCTGCTCTCAGTGGAGGTCATCCCAGGCCAGCTGCAGGGGCTTAGAGAGGAAAAGGGGCAGGAAGTGGAAATTATGTGGGGAGGCTGCAGTGAAGAGCCTCACACGATGAAGATGCAGCCACCAGCAATTCACGTGACGAGCCACCAGACTTCTCCCTGTTGCAGGGCTGCTCTTCCCGTCCTCTCTGCACTCCTGCAAGCATCCTGCTCTCCCAGAGAAAACCTTTGCCATCCATGGGGGATCTCCATATAGATCATCACTGAAATGCCAGCGTGCTGCTCAGCTCAAGGGTAAAAGGCTGCACAGCACTCCCAGCTCCTCAGAGGCTGCACACACACCCTGCCAAGTCAAAGCGCAGAACACCAGGATTGCTTCTGGCTCGAGGTCCTACACATGCAGCAGAAAGTTTCACCTTTCCACTGCAAGATCTCATTTCCTGTGCCAAGCCCGTGGTAGACACCACATAAAACCTCTAAATTCTCCTTTAGGAGTTCTCCTTTTAAAAAAAAAAAAAAAAAAGGTGCCATTTCTAGGAGGTAGGAAGCTACAGACTGCTGTCTGGTTTGTCTGGTTTGCTGTGTGTATATTTTTGAAACTGAATGAAAAATGTTCTGGATGGATACAGAGTAACAATACGTAAGCCTGAGGCATCAGATGGTTAGAAAGCTGTATTCTGTGTGTGTGCACAGATGTAATTCACTGCGAGGAATAAGTGACACCACACAGCAGTTCAAAGTAGCAGGCTGGTACTAATTACTACGCTCTTAATGACTTCATCCATCAAACCGTAACATGTTCTATAATTACACAACTCAGCCATATGACAACCAAATGCCCAGACACTCTTTCGTAGGAGATGGTTACACAGCAAAATTCTCTGTTGATTACAAGCAGAAAACTTCAAAAATAAATGCACTTCAAGTCATCTGAGTCCTCAGAATTGTTTTGTTGCACCCTTTTGTGAGGAGAAAAGAGGTAAAACTTTGAGGGTTTGTGAGGAGAGAGGTTGCACACAGATAAGGCGAGGAGGCTCTAGTGGGGTTTGCCATTTTTCATGCAGGTCTGGAATGTCCACAGCCTGTGACTTGGAGCACTTAAGAACATGAAGTGGACATACCTTAGCCTAAGAGAGTTGTGTTTTGCTACAAGGACAGTTCAGTGGTGTGAGCCAGGAGAGCTGTCCCACAGGCCTCAGCATCTTAGAGGGCACAGGAGTGGAGAAGATGAAGTTTGTCTCTGACAGGTCCTGAAATTCCCCGCAGCTGTGTCAGGGCTTTCCCAGGATCTGGGCACCATTCCTGTTGACACCACCTCCATCTGCATGAACACATCCCATATCTTGGCACTTTCCCCCATATCTTGGCACTTTCCCTCTCTAATATGATCACACTCAGCACATCTACCATCAACAGCCACCCTCGTCCCCAGCAAAACAACACACTCCAGTGCACACACTTCTCCCCTGGGCAGAGGGCATGAGACTAAAACTGCAACAGATCCTGTTCTCACTGCTGCCTGAACTATGAACAGGTGCTCTGGTGCTAGAGCAGAGGAAAGCAGGGCTCTGGACCCTTGTTTTCTGCAGTCTTTTCTTCATTCACTCACGAGATCCAGTCCCTTCATCACTTCTGCCCACATGGTAACACCCTGCTCATAGTGCAGCATAGATGGAGGTAAGAATAGTTCATCTACTCACTATTTGTACCACGCTGACTTCACCCATTTCCTGTACAAATCAAAAAAAAAGTGAGTTTCCCACATTTTCATTTGCTATTTCACCACTGGTTTTCTTCCAGAATTGCTGTGGAGGGTGTTATACACCAACATAAACAATAAAGCTACAGATAATACAGAATTTATCAGGATGAACAACTTATTCCCAGGCTAATAAACCATGAAGTTAGCATTGCACAGATACTCTGTGACAGACACCTGCAAGCCCTAGAGCTGAGGGCTGGCTGGCTGATGGAGGCTGTGGAGGGCCTGGATGCACTGAGCTCTCCTGTCCTCTATCCATCACAGCAAAGCAGAAGGTTTGTTCCCACTTTTCAAACCTGACTTGCCTGTCAGAGCCAGAGGGCTAATCTCCCTGGAGTTCCTCTGTAGAGCTGAATGAGGGAACACTGAATAGGTGAGCCAGCTACCTCTCCTGTGCAGCATTAAGCCATGGACCAAGATGTACTGGCACAGGGATGTAAAGCAAAATATCCATTAAACAACAGGTTCAGAAAAAAAGTGGTCCTCAGAAGACCAGAATGCATCAGATTGGTTCTTATATCCCAGCTCAGCAGAAAATTACTGAACTTCAGTGACCTGATTTTGTCCCTAATTTGGGAGATTCAGCTTCTGGGAAGGGCATGACACTGACCCAGTCAGGCAAGCTGAACAGATAGTCTCCAAGAAGTATTAAAAAATGCAGCTGTCTTGCAAGATACATTAGTCTTCAGCATAATTTATGCCACATGTCATCAGGGTCATAGGTAAAGCTCTAGTTCAACAGATTTTATCAATCAGTTGCTTACTTTTCCAGTCCATGGGCTTCTACACAGATATCGATGACTTTTCAGCAGCTTTACCCAGACATCTGCAGTCCTGATTCAGAGATGTAAGATCCTCATCATACAGAAACAATCAAATGGCTGTATCAGTATAAAACAGAGCTTTATTCCAGGAAAAACAGGAAAAAATATTTTGTCCTAAAGATGGACAAAACATACAGTGTTTGTTCCTGTTAGAATTTCTTAAATCTTCAGAGTATTTCACAATTTAATTATTGGCATAAAACTTGCACTTCATAAGCCTGAAAACAAAAGTTTTAAGTGCCTTTATTCTAGCAGTAGATAGTGGGGGCCCTTACCTCTATAGAGGTTTCTTGCAAGATTAATGTAGCTGCTGAGAAAGACCTATATAAAAGAATTCTACTAAATCAGTTTTTACATTTTTGCTAAGTGTGGCAAGGCCCAATACTCATCTGGGTGGCATCTCTGCACTGCTGCATGGCACAAGGTCCTCAGAGTGCTGTCACTGTGCTTTCCTTTCCTATCTCCATGTGTCCTGTGGCAGCATTAACTGCAGAGCCTCTTGGAACTCCTTCACCACAGTGACCATGCCCTGCTTTGCTGCCACCTCTCCTCTTGTCTCCTGTCTGTCTGGAGCTTCAGCAGGATGGTTGCACATTCCAGGCCTCCTCTTCCCCTTCTGATTGCCAGGGATTTTCTGTGGTTGTGGGGCACAGAGGCTGTGGGAGCTCTGTTACCACAAGTGTCTTGGGTTTGTCTACAGAGTCTAAGGCCACTGCACAGTTTACTTATGGCTCTTCTGGTTAAAAAACGTGGTCCAGCATGGCATGGGGCAGCACAGGCATTTCCTGGAGCTCTTGAAAAGGTCTGGTAATGAAATAACCTCTCAAAAATATTTCCTTCTTTTTTCCCCATTTATTTTGCCCCACCCCAAGCCATGCTACACAGAACAGGGCCATCATTCTTGAGCCCCATCATTGGGGCTGTCTGTCAAGTGGCCATTTATTGCTACAAGTCAATGCCTGCCCGTAGCAACTTCTCATTCCTGTACCCACAGAGCTTCCTTATGTGGGATTTTGTCAGAAGTTTAAATGGCTGAAGTCAGCATATCTCTCCTCCTACGTACTGTCCTGTTGATGTCACAGAGGAGATCAATACATACAAGCTCAGGAAGAAGTGTTTGCACCTAAAGGAGTCAGCATGGTTAACCACAGTGACCTGTTTCTGCACAGGAACAAAGAGCTGCTGTCTCACACCAGCCAGCCCTGCGAGGTGACACATTGCCAGCGTGTCCCAGACAGCGCAGTCCGGGCACTGCTGCCTTGGAAAGGAAGGAGAAAGGTTGCACTGGCACCTGAGGAGACACTGCCAGGGCCACCACCTTCCTCCTGACTAACTGCAAGTCTGAAGCCACTGAGAAGACTGCATCACTTGCTGTTCTCTGACATGAGGAATGTCACATTTGAATGGGATTTTTCTTAGGCTTATCCTGCAGCTTGAGTCTTTTTGCACGCTGTTCCTGAGCAGCAAGCACAACAGGGGAGGCTTGCCTTGATATTGGGGTCTTTCCTGCCTGTGCCAACTCACTAGAGCTGTGTGCTCTCTCTGATGGTTTGCACCAGGCCAGCACAGCCAGAGGTTCATTGTTATGTGGTTTTTGATGTGAAAGGAGATGGTTAAGGTCAAGATCTCCATCAGTCAGTGGTTTATATTTCATGTTGTGTCATAGGGTTGGTTTTTACACTCCCTGAGGCCTTGTACACTGCTGAAAATTAAATTCCACTGCCACCTCTTTAGCTGACCCTGGCAATAGGCTGGGCACAAATTACATTCTGCACTCCCCCAAATGAGTCTGTGTTGCTCAAAGCCTTGCAGGTTGTTCAGCTCCCCCAGCATTTTCCTTTTGCCTCTGCCAGTTGCTCATCTATGTCCTCCTGCCTTTACCTCAACCAGTGCTCACTGGGCTCATTTACATCTACTCTCATTTTCTAATGAATAGATGAACAGAAAGAGGAAAGTGTTCATAGAAGTTCTCTCTTGCTAAATGTTCTTTATTGCTCCCATTCAGAAAATCTCAATTTACCGTGGGAGTTTTTCACAGCTTGCTTTGGTGGGATTTGGTTTCGTTTCTTTCATAAATCATTAACCCAAGGTAGTACGTCCCTCTGTCTACAAGGAAAGCAGCACATGGTCCTCCTGAGACTGCTGCCCTCCACTGCGGTTTTTTGTCTGAAAAAAAGGAGGAAAAAAGTTTCAAAGAAGAGACTGATACTGGGAAAGTACCAAGATAAAAAAGGAGGACCAAGGACAACTGGAAAGAATTACTTCATCCTGTATCCTGCATGTGTCATCCCTCTCCATACCTCACCTCTTGTTACCATCTGCACACCAACCTTTTCCTCTTGCTCCCAGCACCAGTGACTGCCTTCATTCCACTGGCATGGAACCCACTTGCACTCAACCTTTTTATATTTTCCTAAATCAACCAACAAGGCTTCTCCCTAAGACCCCATGAGGGTAAAGCAGGGTAAAGCAATTTCTCAGCTCCCAGTGCCTTCCCAAGGCACCCACAAACACTCTCTGTCCAGGTTCTTAGAGAGTAAGAGGTCAGAGGAGTATAAAAATTGTGAAGTAAGCTGGAAACCTGTGAACTGGACCAGGAGGTTGAAAGATGACTCACTAGTCAAACTGGATATAGCTCCCTTTGCTTTTCAAAAAAGAGATTAGTGGGAGTGCTCTCAACACTTTCAGTCAGTCTTAAAGAAGAGCATCATGATATTACATCAGCCACATGTTTACTTTGTTTTCATTATCACTGCCCAAGGAAGAGTTAATCACACACGAGAAGACTGTGTCACAGAAAAATCATCTTCTATAAAAAGCCTGTTTCATAATAGGTGACTGTATTATCTTTCCTGCCTTTGGGAGATGATGAAAAGGAGACTCATCACCAGCCATGCTGTCTCCAGCATGACAGCTCAATGTACAGGTGGTATTTCACTCCACTTAGGAGAAAATTCATATTCCTGTCCAACAGAGAAGAACATGAAAGAACTCTGAAGTTCATGGCATGCCAAGCAATGATATCATAGCCCCAAGGGAGGGGCATTTTTAAGCCTAAACACAATAGACCCCAAGAGCCAAAAAACACTTAGCAATCTGCCTTGCTTCCACACCTTGGACACTCTTGTACTTGGTCCACAGGCCATTCCTTCTTTCCTTGCCTTCAAACCACAGTGGGATCTCCTCTCTGCCCTCTCCTGTGAAGACACAAGGTCCCATCAGGTTTGTGCAGGGCTAGAAGGAAGTATGTGACCTGTAACTAGTGCTCCCTGTTTTCAAAAGTTCAAAGGGCATTTTAAGGATCTTAGTGGGTGTCCTGCACTTTAGAAAATGGTTCCTTTCAGCATAATTCAAACAGGAAATTGTATCATCCAATGGACCTGGGCTGGAGGCTNCCCCCCGAACATTTCTTTCAAATTAACACATTTTCTAGACTTCACTGAGTAACACTTTGGAGTGGGTTAGTAGGGAACTCGACAAGAAGAAAGCAGAGAACCTACTGCCATAAAACACAGCAGGAGAAAGGAGGGTGTGTGCTCTTTTTGGTTTTTTTCTTCCTGACTCGGTTACGTAATGAAAAATGTGGGGTGGTGTGCAGGGGATCTGAGGAGAGAAAAAAGTCATCATGAAATGACAAAACTCCTTCTGAACAGGAATAGCACTGCAGTATTTTATTTAATCGAAGCTGTAGGCAAATGTGGATTCAGAAGAAAGAGGAACCACAGAGACTTGACTTGGTTTTGAAAATATTAAAACCCTAGCTGGCAAATAAGTTTGGGGACTGGGTTGGGGTTTTTTTTTTCATTTGGAGTTTTTCTTTTTGCCATTAACTTGGTCTCACAATCAGTGTCATGGTAGAAATTATTGCTGAAGGATCTCAGTTCTGGCTCCTTGGGTTTTATGTGCATAAATGAGGAGCTGTGTGCTGTGATGAATGCCTCGTGCATGCCAGCTGACATAGAAAAGGTGACTTGGAATTTTTCAAGTTCAGTATTATTATTCTTTTTACAGTTCTCTGTTCTTATCTCCTCCCCCTCAGCGTATTTCCTGTTTCCTCATCCTGTAATAGTTATGTACATTCAAACGGTGGATCAAACACCTTTTGAGCTGTTGTTGTCAAGTGTCATTAACATTTCTCACATCGTTTCCTGTTTTGATACTGATACCCTGGCAAAGGTCTGCACAAGTGGGCCATGTGGCTGATCAATACCTCCCCTGAACTGCTGGGAAATCATTCTGTTCATAGAACATCATCCCTTCCCAAAGCTATTAAAATAGCCATAAACTTAGTAGACATTGAAGGAAACATGTTCTCCACCAACAGAATTCAGCCAGCTTTGAGAGAGATGTAATAAACTTTAAATATATAAATACAGCAAGACTGATCATCAATCTAGGCCAGGCAGTAGCAAAAGAAGTTTCGTGTGCCTGAAAATACAAAGGAGTTGTATGTTGGTAGAAAGGTTTTTCTCATCCTGGTGCAGGCAAGATGCCTTCCATAAAAAAAATGACAAAAAATGCCATTTTGTTTGTGCAGGGTGCAGCACCTCAATACCAAGTCCCATTTCTGAGGTTACACTTCCAATGGTGCCGTGTCCCAAAGAGCACTGGAGACAGGCACTCATAAATTTAAGAGAAGAAATAAAGTTTCCACTGACTTCAAAGTCACAACTGTAAGAAAAAGCCTTTTGCTTGCAAGCATCAAGGTCTACTAGCACAATACTTGGCATGCCAGATGTGAGTTTGTAATGCCATAGCAAAACTGATTGACTAAGTCAGCACCAAGCAGTGACTCTGTGGAGGTTTTTACACTGCTCTCCTCTATAATCCCACTGCAAAATACAGCAATATTTTGCTACAGAAATAAAAAATATGTGTGCCAGTAGGAGGAAGCAAATCTAGTGCTTTTTGTTAGCCAGCAATATTAAAAGCAGCGGACACATCAAGGCACATTCAGAATATGTCAGACAGCAACTGAAAGCAGTAGGGAAAAAAGCCTGTATTCTCCCACATCAAGCTTCAACAGGGTTTGAGGGAGGGGAGTGGAACTTCAAATGGTTTGAGGATTAAAAAGAAGCCAAATCACAAGAGAAAGCCATTTCAGATGAAGTATATTTGTGTTTCTAACCAAAAGTCTGTGTTTAAAAAAAAGGAACAGAGAAGTGTGTTTTTCACAATTTTCTCTTTGGTGTTTTGCTAAGTCTGTTACTTCACAGGATGTTCTATTGTCTTCACTGCCACGATGCACAGAAATACCCTGCAAGCCACTGTGGGCTCTCATACAGTGTCTGGGGACATGAAAGAAGTGTTTTGCTTTTAATACCGACAGACTGAAAATCAATATCTGAGAGCTTTGCCACCCACACCTGGCAGGCAACCTCCCCAGTTCAATGAGATTTTAATGTTAAGGAGGAAAGCCAGTAAGTCCACTGCATCCAACTGCAGGTTGGCATTTGTCAGGCTCCTGAAATCTGCTTCCTAAAGAAATTCCAAGATTCAACAGTAATTGTGCTCTTTTTTGGTGCTTTCTATGAACCTAGGGGGGGATAGAAAGAGGAACACCGACTTTTCAAGTTTTAATTTACCTTACTGGAGCCTATGTATTTTTCCAAAAATATTCACGGCCAGGATTATTGTGTAGTCAGCTTCTAGGACTACAAGAAAAAGCAGCAAAGTTGTCAGCACAGACCTGAGACTCCACCAAGATAAGCAGCAATTATGTCTTTGCTCCAGTGGCCTGAAATGAAGGCCCAACATCAGAGAGACAGAAGGGTCCCTCTGGAACCAAAATCAAAATGCCCTTGTGAAGAATCACTTCAATAGTCCCTTGAAGATACAAATCCATGGACATGTCCTTCTCCCTACCACCTGGCCCATGGGTTGGCTGGGATGAATCCTGCACAGAGCTTCCCCAGGGTGCAGGACCCTCAAAGGGCCATTGGCAGCCCAAGAGGAAGTTCAGGAACCCCTTGGCTTCTTGGAGACACCAGGATGCAAATGAGATGGGGAGGGGGGGAGTTTCTGGGAATCCTATGTCTGAGAGCTAGCTCAGATCTCTGCTCTAACAGCAACGTCACCATACCTCAGGTCTCACTGTGGAAAGGAGCCAGCCTGTCTGGAAGAGCAAATTCTGGAGAAGAGCATCTGTCACCACCCATTACCATTACCCAAATTGCTTCTCCTCATGCAAATCCGTCCCGGCACACGCTGCTCTCACGAGCATCCCACATCCTCACCAGCCCGCTGACCTTCATTTCCCCACCACACCTCCAAGTATTAAAAGCTGTCTAGCTCATTGCAGGTCTTTTCCCAGAAGCTGCCTGGCTCAGCATGTTCCTGCAGCCACAGGGCCACCCCTCACCTGCAGCAGATCCCATGGCAGGGTGGGGTGTGCAAATCTCTCCCTCCCCAACATTTGAACCCAGTGCAGGGTTTGCCTCAGCTTTCAAAGGCCTGTTATGCTCAGTGTTTTGCAGGTGACAGGTGGTGTGTATCCCAGAAGAGCTGTTGGACTTGTCTGCTTGCCCTTCTCCCTTGTCACACCCATGTACACTACAGCCCACTCCAGTTTGGAACACTGGAATTACAACAAATCTCTCAAAGAGAGGTGAGATGAGCCAAAGTGCCAAAACAACAACTCAGTGTCAGCGTGGTTGCACACAGCTTTAAGGCAGTTATGTTTGGCAAGAGGGGTTAAAGGTATGGGAGGAGGTTTGTCTGTGTCACAAAATGTCAGTAAGCTTTTTATACAACCACCAGAAAAAGTCTTTTTGGGTTTTTTTACACCTACAGAGTTTTATACGTTGTCTTTTAGACGCCCCAAAAATTCCCCTTAGCACTTTTTATCATTCAGCATCACTCCAGAGTTTAGTCAGCTAAACCATACCCTTTCCCAGTGTTAGATAAATTGCATCTTGAAAACAGCACAGACACTAATATCACATCGTCCTAGAGCTGAGCCACATGTGAAATCTCTATCCTGTTTTTCTACAGAGATGAGTAAGATTTTCCTGTGTAATTAATATATAATATCTTTCTGTGTATTTGTGTAAATATATAGAGCAAAGATACCACTGCAGAGATAACAATTTGCCAAAGTGCTTTTTGTATTGTTTCAAATGTGGTTGTTTTACTTGCAGTTTACTGCATTTTAGTCTTGTTTTGACATTTGAAGAATTTTCACCGAAAACAGACCTTGTACCAATAACAGAACCAAACATAAAACTCGTAGCAATAAGGAGCAGCAAACAACAGATGTACTATTTATTGCATACATTTATTATGTATTAATGGAATAGAGTGTTTAAGTAAAATTGGAATATTTCTAGTGTTAATTAATGAGGCTAAAATAACTTATTTAAGTTATTTACACATATATAACAGCAATAGAAATTATCACTGGTACATATTTTCGGACAGATTTTGCCATTTTTAGACATATCACCTTCTCACAATCAAGACACTTCTAAGTCCTGCATATTGTGAGGAAGGCTGCAAATTCTCTAATACACCAAGATAAAAAGTAGTTTACAAAAACAAAAGAAAACAAAGTCCTGATTGAAAGAAGCCCATTACTGTCAGAATTGCAAAGAGTTGGGAATTTTGCCAGTTTGGGATTCAATTCTTATTTAATAATTCAGCAATTATTTTTAAATTATCAAGCAGATCAAAATATTAAATTTATCAAGGATTTTACAGAATAAGTGTTTCTTCATAGTAAGCTGAGATATGAGAATTTATGAAACAGCATGTTCTTGAGAAAAAACAGGAAAAAATTCATGAGTCACTGATTTATGAGCAACAAACAGGGGGCATGGAAAGACCAGACTAAGCCTAAAATACCAACAACCAGCTCTACCTACACTTGTTGGGTTTGGACAGGAGGCATTTTTTCAAATGCATTCATGTTAAGTGGGAGGTTTTTCATGTTACTTTTCCTTGGACTCTCCCAGAAGTGTGATGCTTCTGATGTTTTGCAGAGGTAGCAGTGCACCCTCTGAAGCACTGCAGCAAGGAAGGTGACAGGGGGACACAGGGAGGCTGTTGGCTGTTTGATATGACCAAGCCATGCTCAGAGAGAAAAACATGAACTCAGCTCCAATGCTTTGAGCGTGCCTAGCACAGGCCTTCCTCCTCTTCCTTCCCCCTTTTAGCCAGCCCTTGTGCCTCCCAGCTTGAAGTTTTCATATTCAAAACAAGGCTGCTTGCAATCACAGCTGCATCTGCAGTAACCGTGACACCTGCTCCCAGCAGTGCCAGCCCTTTGCCTTCTGTCCTTCTGCAAAGCTGTACAGCCCCAGCTTATATTTAGCACCCTTTACTAACTGTGGGGCACATTAAGGTAGCACAGTTTACTAAGCACAGCTTTCTGCTTTCCTTTAAAATCTGAGCAATTACAGCAAGGAAAACAGTTCAGCAATGTACCATTGCCTTGGTTCTTACCCTCTGTTCTCACCTTTTTAAAATTCTTTAATTCTTTTTAAATGTCTGAACAGACAGAGACACAAAACCACCCGTGTGTCCTACGGCTGCAGCCCCGTGTGCCAGCCGGTCACCACGTCCCATGGCACGCTGTGGATGGGAGCGCCCTGCCAAGGGCATGTTCAGGCATGAAGTCTGACCAGACAGACCAGAGGAGTATGATGTGGAAGGGAAAAGGGAAAGGGCATTTCCCATGAAAGGCTTGGGAGTTTGAATTTTTGCCAGCTTTGATTTGAATAATTAGCAATGCTTGGGAATGCAGGCTGCGCCGTCAGTAGGGTGTTGTCTGGTTACACACTCTGAGGTTGTCTCCACACCTGCCAGCAGCATCTGAGAGCCTAATGCTCTCTCACACACATCTGTGGCCCCTCTGTGAGGCCAGACCCTGACCCAGGACTGGGGAAAAATGTAGAGCTCTCCAGGCAGGGCAGCCATCAGGGAGCAGACAGGCGCATGGAGTGCCCACTGCTCTCATGGCACCAGCACCTGTTGTGTCATCTGACAATTTTCCTGTGCAGAAAGATAAAATTCAGAGGCAAAAGCAAAAACAAACCCCATCATTTATTTCAGAAACACAGTTCTGAATGTTTCCTATTCTCCTTCTTGCCCACCTCAGCAGATCCCCATCTTCAGAACAAGGGTGTGAGGAGGGATCCTGTTCAGTGGGACGTGCTGCAAGCGCAGGCACAACACAAATGTCTTCTCAATGAACAGCATCTGTCCTACTTGCACCACACTGTCACACAGTCAGATGTGTCTGTGTCATACAGAAACTAGGTTAAATGAAAGAAAGGGGTTGTAGCTCTGTGAACCTTAATTTCAGCATTGTTTTGTACCTTCTGGGTCAGGATCTGAAGGTTTTCAACCATTCTGGTACAGATAGGAGTAGGTTCGGAGATTTGCCTGAGTAAGTGCTAAGGCAGGAAATTGGAATTTGAGCTGGCTGCTGTGAGGGGAAAAAGACACCATCCTGAAAAATAAGCCTTATCAGCCTCAAAGTGCTACTGTGTGTGCATGTTTTATTGTGTTTTTAGCCGTCCCACTGAACCCAGCCTTCCCAAAGGATGCATCGGAATGTCAAGCTGTGAAGCTGCCGATACCCCCCCTTTCCAACTACTCCAAGTCTCCCTCTCCAATAATAAATACTTGAAATGATAAACAAGTTAGCACATTGTGCTGGGGGCAGGCAATTCCCCTGCTGGTATGGATACACTCCCCATCCCTTGCACCTCAACTCTCACACGTCCTTTCTGCCCAGGGACAGGGACCATCATCCCAAAAGCCACTATTTGCAACCTCCAGGGACAAGATGCACATTGACATTAAAAAGCACTGCTGTGTTGGAAGATGTGGGAGAGCCATGAGTAACCTGAAGCATAACTCTGGGCAGGTTACTCATGACTAACTCCTACATGGGCCAGATCTTACTCTGCAAACATGGGGCAGGGGCCCAGGCTGTGCTTTCATGAGCAGTTTGGCTCAGGGAGAGTGAGAAAGGGTGCTTTACTCCTCGTGGCAACAAATCAGTACACAGCTTTCTCAGGTGATATCATACCTCCTGTGCTTTCAGCAATTGCCATTTACACTGGGAGAGAAGGAAAAGGGGGCTCATGCAGCCCTGGGTGTGTCTTTAAAGGGGATATTGACCTTAAAAGGTGATCTAAAGTTTAGCTAAACAAAATTTAATCTGTAAGACATCAGGACATACTCTCCCAACGAACTTTCAGGTGGTGAACGTTAGTCGGGTCAGTAAGTTGGTTTACATTGTAAACTCAGGTTTTATTACAGGTAAGATATTTAAATGCTGCTTGTTCATGCTTAATGCCAGTTGTGCTGCAGTACTTACTTTCCATATGTATCCATTGTGTGGCCATCAGCACCAGTTGTGGTTTTCATGGCCTGGGTTACAGCTTGTCTTTACTTTCCTCCTTCAAACTGCCCTCACTAGTACTGGCTATTTAAAAACAAGTCCATCAGCAGATTCAGAACATCCTCTCACCTCTGTACCTTCTTTTCCTTCCTATAAACCTCCTGGTAAAATGCTGCTTAATACATCTAGAGAACAGGAGGAAATCAACATCATACGATTGTATTTTAAGCCCAAACACCAACCAAAAAGATTCTGCAATATTAAAAATTATGTTTACAACGTGATAACAGCGTTTTCTCAGTGCAAATGGTACCAGCAACCATAAAATCAAACACCTTAGGCCGTGTCTACTGAGTACAGCTTAAGGTATTGGTCCTGGGGGAACACGAGCACTCCCGTGCTCAGCGGAGGAGCTCTGGTATAACATATCCACTGACCTGCACTTGAACCTACCACTTGCTGTTTTCCTCTTATAATCTAAATCTGGAAATGCGCTGTCTGGTCAGTAGCGTACTACCAAATCATTCAGCGAAATGCTCTGGATGCCACAAAAGCGTGCCTGTGCTTGCCGCGCCGTAGCAAACAAACTTGTAAAATATAGCCCGAGCGCGCCTCGCAGCCCCTGGCACGGCAGCCGGCGCATGTGCTGCTGCGAGGCACCTTTGTAACGCGGCCAGGCAGCAGCTGTGCGCATTGCAGACATTGTGGGTGGGTGGGTGGCTGTCNCCCTCCTGCGCGGCGCTCGGAGCGCTGGGGCTGCCCCGCCGCGCACGGCCAGAGCCCGGCCCGCCCGGGGGCAGCGTTCCGCTCTCAGCGACTCCGTCGTCTGCTGCGCCCGTCTTGGCAGAAATATCACCGACTATTTTGTGGACGTATTTGCGTTAAAAATTACCAGGCAGTAAACTGCAGCTTTGTAATTTTGCTGGGTTTATTCTCCAGCCCTGAAGTTTTGTCAAATCCATACATCCTGGTGAGCCTATACTTTTGCTGCCTTTCGGTAAATCCTATTTGTGGATCCTGGTTGCACTAAAATCATACATGTGTTTGTGACTGCAACATTTGTAAAGGTTACAATTTATCCTTCCATAAACCTTGTCACCTATATTGAGTAAGAAAAGCAGTCCTTACTTTTTGTTACCAAAAGAACTTCAGAAGCCCTCATTTCCAAGTCTACTTGATCTGCCATGAGTGGAGGGATGATCTCGGCCACGTTTGTAGGAGCCCCTGGCTTGCAGTGTGAGAGGGCTGGGACAAGCCAGCATCTCAGAAACATGAAGCTCCAGAATTGCATCTTCTCACTGAAATTCAGAAACTGCTGCTGCAGCTGTAGAGGCCACCAAAGGCTTGGATGGCAGTGAATCCCAAGGGTACTGGCAGTCAGAGAGAGCAAAGTGCATGACCTCACCTAAAACCGCCTGAAATCACTCTGCAGCTTTCTATAGACTTCAGTGATCTTTGCCTCTCTCCCTGAATGAGTAACAAGGATCCCCACAGATTAGGCAAGTGAGAGGCATGAACAGACAGCAATAACAACTTTAAAAGTGCTTACTTATATTTAGATTCTTTTAACTTTCTACAAAAGTCTGACACTCTCCATGATTCGTCACGGGTTTGCTTCTGGGGTGTTTTCCAGTTTCGTAGCAGAATCCCTACCAGACATTTTAATTCATCCTGTGAGCACAGAGCATTTTTCACTGTGAAGTGGGGTTTTATCAGGCTGTATTTTGCATTAACACTTGAATAACATCAAGCAAACTGTTAATTTGTAATGTGGATGCTACATTTTTTTTTTCTGATTAAAATATTAGAGTTTTTAAAGCTGCACAATATGCAGGGAAGCACAAGTTGTGCAAGCAAAACCTTCTTTTTCCTTCCCAGGGTAACTGGTGAGCTCTGCTGGGTTTTCCGTTCTGGTGATATGCTCTGGCCACAGAGGCAGGGCTGTAGCCCTTGGGGGAAGGGGGGGTGGTGGAGCTGGGCACACTGAGATCTGAACCTTCAGGACTATTTGGGGAGTGCACAAAACATGAATGTGGGGGCTGATTTTAAAAATAGCATCTTCCTTACAACTGTCAATAGTGAAGCTCCAGCTCACAGGAATCACGAAGCAAGAGAAGGTTAAGCAGCTTCAGTGCAGGACTAGGGAAACCATAGTTCAAAACCCCTCCTTCTTTCCTCTCTTCATATGGCAAAGCAGCTGTGCTGCCCCAAAGAGAGACAGGTACAGGTTAGGTACTGGAACCAGTTGGGCAAGCCTTTCTCGTCAGCTGGCTGAGGTCCTTCCTCAGCCATGAGGCTGCTCTACCTTACTTAGAAATGCTTTCTAAAAGCAAATTGAAAGGGGGAAAGGAAAATGGAGTTACATGAAGGATTTCTGTCCTGCTTGCTCCCTCTGACCTAACAGAGAGGAGAGCAAGGCAGAAAACAAGCTCAGAGGAGTCTCAGCAGATGCTTTTGTGCTGCCGCAAAGCCCCCTAAGTGCACCAAAGGTATCTCAGAGCCCATAGCCAGTGGCAGCACAGACACCAACAGGTCTCAGAGAGCCTGACACCCTGCACAGCTTTGTGATGCTGGACTTGCTCCACTTAGATAACAGTGGACTTAGATAACAGCAGGCCTCCAGAGCTTGGCAAAGGGGGCACAGGTCCAGTTTGGGGACCTCTTTATCCCTTGAGGAAACCAACTAAGAAGCCAAAGGAGAGAGGCTGATCTGTGGTTTCCAACGAGACCTATGGGCCAATGCCAGAAGAAAACCAAATGATAAATTATATACTGTATGAAATTATCAAATCTTAAACTGTATGTTAAGAAGTGTCCAGAAACAGTTATTTTCATTACTCACTGAGGACCATTATCTAGCAACTGATAGACTTTGGAAGTTATTTCATCAGTGCTTGCCAGACACCCACTTCTCTTATCAGACCTTTGCTCCCAGGGAGCACTGGGCTGGGAGAGCCCTCCTATGCTCACAACTTCTTCTTGGATCACAATGACTTCTTTATATTTACAAAATCTTTATTAGGCCCCAGAGGCACCAGATAAAGACAAAAGACCATAAAACCATCCATAGGAGGTCAGACCAAAGGTCCCTCTAGCCCAATATCCTGTCTCCAAAGCTGACAGTGGGGAAGAGTACAGGACTAGGGCAAGCCTATAGTAAAACTATCATTATATACTCTGGCAACCTCCAGTGATTTGGAGGTCAGGGCCTTCTTGACCCAGATATGATATGTTTGTGTTTGAAGGCAGAGAAGGATTTGAACCTCTATTCCAAGCATTTGAATGCTATAGGAAAAAAACACTTAACTCAGCTGGTGAGAGAAATAGAAGTTCAGTATAAATACAAAGCTGGTGGAAGCAGACCAAACGTTCATTTCAAAGCCCATGACATTATCTCCAAAAACACACTCAGCTTTCTGAGGCCAAGAAGCATCTTTTAGCCTGAGAGGCTCTGACTGCTCAGCATTCCTGAAGCAGCACTCACCCAGACCTCTTCTTTCTTCCAGCTGATCCTCCAGGAGGAAACAGGAAGGGTGAGGGGCTCTTAGCATGTAGGGCTGGGGCATTTGGAGCCTTCCCCTTCAATAATTCAGTCAAATGCTAAAGGTTTTTCCCAGAATAAATAGCAGGTTAGGTAGGTGTTTCCCTCGGGCATCAGACCAAAACAGTATCTCATACTGGAATGTGGTGGGCAAGTGAATTATTTACTGGCCAGAGCACAGCTGCAGTTAGTGCAAGGAAGTAGCTCAGATGTTGAAGTCAAGGGGTTGTCTTGGTGGCCCAAACTCAGGCCAGACCATTGGGCAGTGAGTGTCTCCACACCTGGCAAGTGAGTGCCAGCAGCACCTCGGCACCACGCAGCTCCAGCAAAATGCCGCCGCACCACGACCGGCAGCGTTCGGACCCAGGCCACGAGGACAGCCAGCACAACGTGTCTCAGCTGCAGCAACAACAAAAACAAGCACGGGTCCCTCTGCCACATGAAAGGCTGCACAAACATTCATTCCTCTGCAACCTTTCTGCAGGGCCCCGGTGCTCACATGAAAGAACAACGGCACTTCAGACCTACCCCACTTTTCTCTGTCAGCCACCACATCCCCTATTGAAATCATTTCCTGTTTTATTTTTAAGATTGCTGCTGTCATAAGCTGTTGCTGGCATGGGGGTGGGGATGGGAAGGTGGTGTCTGCCCAGTGAGCACAATAGCCAGCTGTCACCTCCTTCCCAAAGTAGCTTTTACTGTTCCTGCTCTGCAAGAACAGTAATGGTGGCAGAGGGAACAAGTGAGGAGCAAAGAGAGTGATGCTTGTCACTTCGTAGCGTCTCTCCTGGAAAATCAATAGGTTTCATAGGACACAGGGAAAAAGCAAATTCGATGTTTCAGATCCTTGTGGTGCAAGAAAATAAAAGCTGCAAGGGACAAGAATATCTGTTTGAGGGTGAGTCTTTGTAATTGGAACAGAGATGCAACACAAAAATCCAAAATCTAGTTAGCAAGAGGAGCAGTTGGCATAACTGTCCCCTCTCCTTATAGCATGCATGGCAGAAAAAAAAAAAAGGAAAATTCAAACTGGAAATTGTGCTAAATGGTATTGTTAAGCTGCATTACTTCTAGTATTGCCTTTGCCTCTGGGTCCCAGGTTCATGCTCCTTTTACATTGGGACAAGTCTGTTGGTCCATCATGCCCTCCCATGAGGTTTTTTTATTTGTCTTAAAAATATACATGGCAAGTGGCATAGTTTGAGTGAGATGAGGGTCAGATCAGAAGGCAGAACTGAAATTAGTAACAAACCAGCTGCTGGAAATTATTTCACAGACTCTGGAACAAACTACTCAGTTTCACTAGGGGCCACTGTGCAGCACAGGATCAGCCCTTTCCACAGGGCTGGCGAGAAGGACCAGCATCACATCGTGGGCATCACTCAGGAGGGGTGGATATGTTTTGGTGCAACAAATTGATTTGAGGATAGCCAGGATTTTTTTCTCAAATGAACTTCTTAAAAATTCACCAGCAATCCCCTTCTGAAGCCAGAGTAACTGCGAAATTTAGCTGCTTTTTTTTTTTAATGCCAGAACTCATGTAATTTTCATGGCTGTGAATCAGAACATCTTCATTCTTGTGGCATGTTTTTCACTTTTATGAACACTAATTTCACTACATTTTTAGAGTGGTGACTTTAGCCACAGCGTGGCTGCTGCTAAGTTCCCACGGCTACCAGTAGGACTTTTATGTGGGAAATCTGTGGGCAGCAGGGAGCCTCCCTGTTTGTATCAATATGAACTTCCCAAGAACATCAGACTGACATTTTCTCAGCCCCAGTAAGAGCACACATGCTCTCACTTAGAGCTCTCTTTTCCTAAGCTGAAGGACATGTGTGATCATTTTAATTTCATCCGTTTTCTAGCAGGCCTTTTGCATACACAGAAATGCTGCACAAATGAGTTGTTTTTTCTCTCCAGCCAGCAGAAGCCCAATCCTACAAACTGCTGAGTGCCAGTTGTAAGGCCCTAAGGGACTCGAGCACACACCAGGAGATCCTGGCATGGGGCATCCTTCCAGCTTTCACGCTCCCAGCATTGTGGAGACCCTCAGAGCTGCAGAGGCACCCATGATCCCTCTCCACCATCCCAGCCCAGGCTGTCAGTGCTGGCAGGTCATCTCTGGCACAGCCGTCTGCAAGAGTTTCCCAGCCTTTCGCTCGGCGGCCACGCATTCCAGAGATGACCAGACACAAACACATCTCCTGTACTTGCAGACTGGAGCACTTTCTGCAGCTGGGTAATGAGTCAAAGAGAACATTAGAAGCATATATATATTGTGTCTCACAGCTGAAAAAAAAAGCTGATTTTTTTTTCTTTTTTTTCCTTTTTTTTTTCTTTTTTTTTCCCCTTTCTCTCTCAGAACAAAAAAAAAGTACTGGAAGGGCAAATGGGGAATTGTATGGCTTCAGCTTTCTTAGAGATAATATATTGCAGGGAAAAATTAGCTATGGTGGGACACTGTTCAGTCAACCTTTAGAGAAGCCCACAGAGACAACGGTGTCACGCTTAGTGATCCTATCTCACTATGGCTTCCTTTCTGCAGAACTGCAACCACGGTAATTGTGGAAAGGTTTCAGGTCCAAAATAAAAAATAAGAGGCATCCATACTCAGGAGTGTGAGGTGCTGGGAAGCAGGCAAGCAGAAACACTCAATCATTTATCACTTTGGTCAAAAAGGCTGATTTCTTTCAGTGAGAGATGCTCCAGCTTTGCTTGAAGCAGAAGCCAAGAGAAATCCTTAAACTCTGGATCCTTCCAAACACTCACAGCTCCCCCCTTTTGATTCAAACTGTTCAACTCTTTTATGAACCTCTCCTTTGAAGGCTGCTACAACTTTGACTCTTTCTACCTGGCTGCAGGTGAAGTCCACAACACTCTGCTCTGGGCATGTTCCTCAACATCATGCCACGTGTGCCACATGAAGACAGCAATATTGTGAGATATGCTGCTCCTCAGCTAGCAGTGAGAATGTCAACATATAATTTAGAGGGCTTGAAATGGAAAAGAAAATATAAAGCTGAAGGTAATTTTTATTGTTGTTGCAGCCAAGATAGTCTAGGGCTGTAAGTGTGGTGAGGTTTGGAAAGAGGCCATATCTTTCCCAAGACCAACAGACATATTTGGGGGAAAAACAAGATAACCTTCCTCTAGCTCAAAACTGTCACTTCTGGACTTTAAAGTTCTGCATATTTCTCTGCTAAAACCTGGAAATTCTTTTCCCAAGCACAACTGTCTTGCTGCTGTGCTCATGGTAGGCTTACAGCAGAAAAAGAAGCATGTGCTCAGCTGCTGGGCAGAGCACAGGGTTGTGCTGTTGCTTTGTGATCAGAGGGCATGTCAAACACCCACAACCCAGAGTGGCAATAGGGATAGAAAAGGTGTCTCCAGCCCATTGCTAAACAGTGTCATGTTTTATTTAAAAGGCTCAGTGCTTTATTTAAAAGGCTCAGAACAATGTGGGTTTTTTAGGAGTGGAAGTGTTGGAGAGTATACAGCAAAATTCAGAAGCCATGAGGTGCACCAGGAAGATTTATCACAAAGGATTTGTGTACTTCTCTGACATCAGGAGAGGTTTGATATACCTGTTACAAGATGCATTGAGCCATTTGCAGTCTCCCTCATTCTCTTTATCTCAGATAATGAGACTGGTAGCACATTCCAGGCCTGCTTTGATCATCTTTCAGTGAAAGCAGAAAGTGAAACATCTAGAGACACCACACCTAGATCGAATTTCCCACTGAAAATCCTCACCAAGGGCTAGTGCAACCACTAGTGCAAGAATGCCAAAAAGATTTCTCTGCTGTCTATAACTTAGGCCTGTTTTGAAGGCAGTGTCAGTGCCTGCATGTGCACATCTGTGTCTTTTTTCTTTGAAAAGCTGCTGAACTCCTTGGCCAAAGAAACCAAATGAGATAAAGATCTCAAAGTTACCAGCTTCTCTAAAAGCCACATGAAAATAATTGGCCAAATAGAAAAGAGGAGACCCATACACAACCTCTACAAGGACTCAGGCTGAAAGTGGGGCTGTGGTACAACCCTCCCTGTTATTAAGTCCCCTGACACCCACTGCAGGGGGAAGAAGCTGTAACATTTCAAAAGGGAGAAGGGCTTCAACACCTCGTTGTGCTCAGCTCTTACACAAACCCACCCAGCCTCAGCAGCCCTGATGTTCGAGTGATTCCTTATGGACATCCGGAGTGTGCTCGTTTTTGGGGCATGGATGTACAGATGTGGTTTTGGTGGGGACCTCAGGGCTTCAGCCCTTTGAGTCAGCAGCCAGCTAACCACTCTCTACTGGGCAATCAGCTGGCATCTGCAGGGAGAAGGCATATGTGAGGTGAGCCGAGTGTCGGGCTGGGAAATGAGAAATGTGCAGAAGAATAAAGGGGAGCAAGAAAAACGGGGCAGAAAAGAAGAAGGTCAAAACTTTGGTCTCACTCTGCAAAACTTGTAAGAACTTTCTGGTATCGAGTCATATGAAGGGAAAGTGGGTGGCTCTTGAGACACAGTAAAAATGAGATTAACTCACCTACTAAATTCTCAGTCATCCTCCTCTTATAACCACTGCCAGGAAGTATGAATAACCAATCTAAATTTAAATAGAACAAAAAAGAAAATACTATACAGTATGACTAGTTCACAAAGAAACCATGAATTTGCTCTTTTAATAATTAAAAGCAATCCAACAAGTTTCCCAAAGCACTCATCTCTTGTTCATGAAATAAAAGACTATCTTCACTGCCCATGTATGCCAAGTGTGCTGCATTATCTGCCCAGATAATTGCATTATTTTTCCCATTTGGATGAAATTACATTTTGTGAGAGTGACAAAGTAATTCCCCAAGTGCCAGTTATTTCTCTGCTTAGAAAATACCATGTACAATTATTCCATTCATGGAAGAATTGAAATGCTTTAACTACCTACTTGCTCATATTTTGTAAATTATGGAAGAAAAAAACTGTTCATTGCCACTACCAGCATGAGACAAATGTTTTACTGCATATGACCAGGGCTGACAAAATTTCCACCCCAAGCCCATTAGAGTTCAACTTGGGACAAGCCTTACAGACATTTTTTTTTTTTTTTTTAACTTCTTGCTGTGCAGGACCAATATACTCCTACAGCTTAGCTAACAGGCTACATGCTTTGACCTTCAAAACCAGATTTCTAGATATCTTCACTCCTGGATATTTTTAATGTGTTTACTTCACTGAACATTAGAAATATTATTAATATCTGTGCCTCGAGAGCTCGCCTCCAGATACTGCCTGAAATTTGGCTCTCCGGGAACCACTTGGAGAGAGACCATTTTTAATCCCTTTCAGCAGAACTTTTTCACTCAAGCCAGTGAGTGTCGATACTATGCAAAATAAGTAAAGGTGGTAAGAATGAGTTCACGGGCAAAACTCTCCATGAGTCAAACTGTCCCCCAGCCACCACACTAAATTGTGCTGATAAGAGGTGAGATTGCCAAGTGCCATGAAGAGGGCTTTGGCACATTAGCATCTGAGAGAGTTTTTCCCAGACACGAGTGTGGGCCCAGATCTGAAGTCCATTAAAGCCTTTTAATCGCTCTGGATTTGGCTTTAGGAAAGCAGGGCAGTCTGTGGCGTTGCTGAGTTAGAGCGAGAGCATTGAAACAGCCCAAGTCGTTGAACTGTCGGTGCCGCCGCGATGGAAACAAAGGAGGAGGCGGAGCCGAAGGGATTTCTGAGAAACAAACCAGTTAAGTGGGCAGGAATTGGACAACCTATCGAGCCATATGGAAAGAGGCTGCTTTCTAGAGATATGCCACCTACAGCCATTTTGTCTTTCAGTGCTCCAGTAATCAGATCCATACATACGGATTATGCTACTGGGCAAGAAAACATGTATCATTCAACAATGTCCATAAATTACAGACATAATCAAAGTAAAAAAAAATGCGTCTGTTTCTGCACCGCTATGCACAGCAGCTCCTGTCTAAAAATTAATATAGTGTATTGCTTACTGTGTCTACATGTTGAACCTCGACAAGTCTAACTTCATGTTGAAATCACAAACCTTTGCCTTTTATCAGCGAGAGAAAAGAGAAATTAGCACTCTCTTTTTTCATGTTTCAGAACAGAAGTATGAGCTTTGAAGCCCTGTATTTGTGAAAGAAACCATCGTAGCCTGTTAAAACGAGCTTTTGGTAGTGAAAAGGTTAACTAATTTGGTTTCCCCGATAAGTTTATCTATGATCAGAACTGAGTCATACAGAAAATACTCCTACAAGATTTGACCTTTTACTTGTATCCCACACTGAGATAATATACTTAAAATGGATATCAATAAGAACTTTGTTTTAAAAAGTATATTTAAAATAAATTACTTTTAAATAACAGAAACTGTTTTCAATTAGCCCTGTTAAAGGAAATCAACTAGAAAGTTATGTATGCTTTTTTATTTTCTTTATATAAATTATACCCAGGAGTCCTATGATAGCAGCACTGTACAAACTATGCACTACCTTTATATTTATTTCTTATCAAAATAAACTTAACAAATTAGATTTGTTTTTACAGCACTTTATATCCAATAATGACAATGTTGTATTGGTCCCAGGATAAAAACAATGAAAGTAGCAGCTGAATGGTATTTTTATTAAGAGTTAACAAAAATGTCTTGTGCAAACAGAGTATATAAAGAAAATTAATTCCATAATTCCTCATGATGAAGGCGTTCTTCTCTTTTTTCTTTTTTTCTCACAATATCAATCTCATTTGGAAAGACCACTTTGAGGGGAAAACTTTAAGTTTTAGCATGACTTACTCAGCAAAATGATATGGCTGAACTTAAACATTGCTGACTGCTAGGATTTAATATTAGGACCTGGCAAATGTTTTGATAACTTAATACTTTTTAAAAGAAAACTTGTTTGTTACTGAAGATTTTGGGAGCCCAGAAGAAATATAATCTAAAAAAAATAACAGAACTAAAGATCCAAAGAGATGTTTCTTCTTTTTCCCATTTTTTCCATTTCCTCTACCTTAAACTGGTTCCCCCATGCTAGCATTTTAGAAGCCTTTTTACTGGTGGTAGATTCAGATCTATCCAAGATATTTACCAGACAGCTCAGCAAGAGTCCACGTTTTCCTCCAGCAGTGGAAAAATGGCAGGGCTAATAGTCTGGGGTTTGTTACTAAAAATGAGTCCTTATACAA